>JAEBDU010013162.1:0-118897 GCA_016802625.1 Heliconius numata
CGTACCGCCTCTAATATTTACAAGAGCCCATATGAAATATTTTGACATTTCTAGGTAGAAAACGTGCCGCATTGCGGCGGACTGGGACGCGGGTGTTCCTTCGTGGAAACATTCTAGTAATAAAGACGTCAACCTTCGTATTTCGATTAGATGGCAAAACATGTTTCATCCAGATTAGAACGGGATAAGGGATATATAACGAGAATAAATATTTATATTAGATTTATTTTGTAAATATTACACACAATTTAGTTTTTTCCTTCAAGGTTATCTTTTTTTTTGGGTCAACGTCATGAAAACGATCGATCTTCCATTTTCCATGACATTAAAAGTTCCAACTCTAAGAACTTATTTTACATTTTATTTTTTTTTATACATTTTTTTATTTTACGCTTCTTCCTTATAATAAGGTAACACATTAAAACCTATTTGAAAACAAATATTAAAAATTTGATAATAAATAAACGACTAGATATATTTAATACAAAATTCAGTAAATAACAAACGAAGGTGGTACAAACTCCAATACGAATTCAATCCACGTCCGAGCACAGGTGATGCGAAGTGGAGATACAGAACGGTTCGTGTTTTATTGTTATTCCCACTCTGCGAATTGAATTTGAAACAGTAGGCACCGCCGCGATCAATACTGAACTACTGCAAACCTCTATTTACCTACAGTTTTACTACTGGCATTAAGGCTGCTGTGAGTAAAGAGATTGTAATGGCAGCGCAAGGAAATTGACAATTAGAGTCTACTGTCATTATGTATATGATTTCGTAATTAGTATTATGTAGCAAAGACAAAGCGTTTTATCTTTAAAAAAATATATGCTATACTAACTTTATATTTTTTCATTTGTATAAAATACATTCAAATACTAGCGCAACACGCTTTTATTAGCAACAATCAGAATAATTATGCTTTATTTAATTACGTCTATTCAAGCATTTTTGAATTGTCAAGTCACGTAGAAATGTCAGTAGTGACAGTCCTACAGGAAGCTAATACCGGCTTGGAAGGCAGTTTCGTGGAGAAACTTCTGTGCTTTATAATATATTTTTAAATAATTACAATATATAATATATTCGAAAACTAATTTTGTAAAACAAAATATACATATATTTTATATAAATTATAATATAATAGTCATTTTGATGTAAAATCTCATTACTATCAAAAGTTTCTTAGTAGTAGTTAGAATTAGAAACGAAGAGATTTCTCAAAGCTCGCGTATTTGGTTCAAATTTAATTTTGTTTTAGAGCCCGACTCCAGGCTTACTTGGGCGCCATTATCTGAGCCGTTTTATCTCCAATGTAATCTTGTTAAGAGGCCTCCTCCTCGTCTCTACCCGCTGCCTTCTGTGGAAGCAATAATGCTGAAATCACCGGTTTTCGGAGCTTAAACTAAGCCACGCCATTATGATGAAATTTTAGGCCAGATAAGTATTCACTCTATATTTTGATTTTGTGCCTCTAAAAATATTTTAAAACTATGAAAGTACCTACTTACTTTAAAAGTTTCAAAATATTATTCGACATTTTAAAAGTAAAATAACCTATTATTTTTTGTGTCATTTACTAAGCTCTATACCTATCCTATCTAAATTATTTTAATTTTTTAACAAACACATCATACGAAAAAATGAGATAAAAAGTATTTCGATACCAAATTTATTAAATGCCGAAAAAAATAAATTTAATACCAATAACATAATATTATTCTATGACAAAAAAAAATCTTATAGCTATCTGTGATGCCTTGTCGTCTTGACATTCAGACTTTTCGATTTCTTATATTATATTATCGTAAAATATTATTTAAATATCTCGACAAAATGCCCCTTTTAGACAAAATACCGAATGTGAATAATTGTTGCGGATGTGTAACAGACTTAAAAACTGCCGCAGCCATAATTGCGGTTCTTGGTATTGTAAGTTTCTTATAAGTCAAAACAATCATTCAACAAACAACTAGAGAGACTATATGAAATTATAATAAAATAATGAAATACGCTTAAAATAATATCTATTGGCAACAAGGTAAAACAGCCTGGCGTTGAAATCCGCTACTCAACACGCAACGCCTCGAAGAAAATTGGTGGAAAGTGGGAAACGGAGTATTTTGGCGCTAGGTTCCCTCAGCTTACCTTGTTATATGCGGGATACAGGGTGAAGCTGATTAATAATATCTAAATATTCTCAAAATTCCAGGTTACAAGCCCAGCTATATCGTGGGTTGTAGTACGACACGCATATGTTATACGAGTCACATGTGTAGTATCGACGAACACGTCGCGCCCTGATGTTGTAGACATTAATCTTAATAATGCTGTGAGTTCATAAAGCTTTTTTTTACTTTACCCACATATTATTTATAACGATATATATTTAAAAGATGTATGTATTCTTAAAATAAATAAGAAAAAATTAGATTAAATTAAACTTAAAGAAAATGTATTTCTGAAATTTAAAGTTATACTTTACAATAGAAACCAGTATTCTAATAGAAACTTGAGGAACATAGATAATTGTTCCATTAGAAGAAAATAATTATTTCTTACTCTAAACTTTTATGAGGAAAATTAAAATTTAAATCTAAATGAAAGTCCCATTTTTATTATAAAATACACAGTTTCTGTCTTTTAAGTTTGACACTGATAAATGAGATGCCTATATTTTACAGCTAAGTTTTGGCTTTGGTGCGAATGCCGGTCTTGGTCCATCTTGTCTTTCACGTATAACTTTAAACGCAACAAATGATAAAACGAAATCAGAATATGTCCAATTTGTCCGATACAGCGGTTGGGTTGTATTTCTGGCGGATATTGCCTTCCTCATTAGCAGCGTTAATTTTCTTATAAAAATGTTCAAGGTAACGTTTTAAATATATATGACTATATCGAAGTAACACGTTATTTTAGTTTGCTAATTTTATATTTTAGAAATTATAATAATTGAGAACAAATATATTTTTAATAATTTTATATAAGTACATATTACCGTGAATTCTAATCATACAATGACTTTTTATAAGCTTAATTTCTAATAACAAATCTTTTAATATATATTTTTATCTAATAACACTTTTAAAACTATAAATAAATGAAAACGTAAGCAAACTAAGTATCTGCCCAATGATTAGTACCTAGTGGTAGATTTATTTTAAATTTAATTGAATTTCCTTTCATTTACATTTCAGGGCCCCGATAAACAAGCATCCTTAATTTTTATCTACACCGGTCTCCTTTCAATAGTCTTGACATTTGTGTATGGTATATTGTATGTATCGGCGTGCATGTACGTGGGCGGTGGTTTTCCAGTTTTTGAGTTCTTTTTTGCAATGATCGACTTAACAAGTTAGTTCATTACACATATATCTTGCAAAATTTATTAACATATTATGAAACACTTACGTAAATGCATAAAAAGCGGAAAACAAAGGCTTTTTTATGAAATATTTACGTTTGTAAATAAATATTTCACTTCCTCGATTGGGGATCGAACCCACAACCCAATATCTCAATATCCCATTTACTTGTAGCTAAAAATGTACATATTAAAATAAAAGGATATTTTAAATGTAAATTCATTTTCATTCTACACGAATGACCTACCACCTACCGACCAACAAAGCCTAAAAAACGCTACGATTATAAGTGTATCTATTAAAATTATATTATGTTAAATTATACAAAACTTATATGAATATTTTAATGAATATATAATAATAAACATTAACATATTTTTAATAATAAACATTAGAATATTAAATATAAAATTGTTACTTTTCAGTATGGCTCTATTTTATTATTGTGATTAGTTCATACTATAAGCTCACATCACCCGCACTATCTGTGAGGGAACAATTCTCCAAATTTGTGACGTCTGCCTTTTTAACGCTATATGGATACTTTTCATACTTAACTGACTGTTTCAGGTTCAGGTATAAAATTTCCTAGATAAATTTCTTAAGTATTTTTAATTTTCAGTGTGGATCTACTATTTAATAGTGGTGTATTCCTACAGCCGAAGAACACTATCAAACCACTCTTAGCAATTGGGTATAAGAAGTATTGTAATAAAAGAAATGGAACGAAAATTATATTTTAAAACATTTTTTTGTAATAAGCTTTACACATTTTTAAGTTATAATATAATGTTTTCTTTCTTTCGAATAGGATCTTTAGTAAATATATTTGTTTGTATCATCATGTTCTTTTATTTCATCTATCTATTTAGTATGTGTTTATTTTTTTTATTACTAGATCTCAAATTGTGATTTTAGAAAGGAATAAATGTAAACTATATTTTATTTTATAAATGAAGCGTTTATATATAATTTATTTCCTGATGCTGATATATATATATATATATATATATATATATATATATATATATATATATATATATATATATATATATATATATATATATATATCTATCTATCTATCGATAAAGTGCTTAATTTAATTTTATATTTAGGTAGAGATACCTTGTCTAAAATGTCAAGTTTAAAGCGACGGAAACAATGCCTTGGCAACATTGTCGTGACTTTCTGGATTTATCAACAATTCTTTTAGATGTTTAAGCTACAAGAATTATTATAATGGACATTATCTTTAAATTGGACAAATAGAAATATATTTATAATTATTAAGATTTTTTATATATAAGCTTATTTTATTATACTTAATTTATCTTTTTGGGTAACTGTTAAAGGTAATGTCAAATTTTGACAAACCTTTTATAGTCATATATGTCGTGAAGAAAATTCTGTGCATGCCACTGTCATATAATAGGAAATCAAGGAATACTTAACGGGATTTTTAATTGACCTTATTGTCGTAAACGTCGTATA
The DNA here is from genome assembly GCA_016802625.1 of Heliconius numata. Taxonomy (NCBI): domain Eukaryota; kingdom Metazoa; phylum Arthropoda; class Insecta; order Lepidoptera; family Nymphalidae; genus Heliconius; species Heliconius numata. The sequence continues at coordinate 4,863 of JAEBDU010013162.1, forward strand.
AAGTCGCATCAATGGCATTTGATTTTCTACCGAGAGTAAACAAGTGTTGCTTTTGCATAAAAAGTTTGAAATGCGCCTGTTTTATTATCATAGTCATAGGTTTGGTAAGTAAGAAAAATTATCTATATACCTATATAAAATCAAAAGGTCACTCACTCATCACGAAATCTTAGAAACTTCAAGTGCTAGGAATCTGAAATTTTGCATAGGAGTTACTTATAGGACGTAGGTGCTCACTAAGACGGGAATTTGCAATATTCGACTTCTAAGGGGTTGTTTTTGGGGTTGAAAGTTTGTATGAAACTTCGTTACCACAAATGCTAGGAGTCTTAAATTTTGCATGGACGTCACTTATAGGACGTAGGTACTTATGGAGACAGAAATTAATAGTAGCGCGGGCGGACCGCTAGTATAGGTATAAATATGATATTAAGTTACAGTCAACATAATATATAAAAAAAATATTGTTTTTCAGTTATTGGGAATTGATAATGCTGCACAGTTATGCGCTCCTTATTGCGGTTCCCTATATATCGTCGAGGCCCCAACAACAATTCCCAGTAATATAGTGAGATGGATCTTACTTGTAGCTGAAATTGCTTTAATGGCTAGTTTATTCGCATTTATTTTTGGTCTTTTTTGGGTAAGAATTTTTATAAATTTTAATAACGTGAAATATTAATAACTTATAAGTGAGTCTCTATGTCGATTAAAATACAGGATAGCTGCCAGCTAATGTTATAGTGAAATATACCATTGACTTTGAAAAGAGCAACTGTTGAGTTTCTTGCCGGCTCTCAGCAGAACTGTCTTCCGAACCGGTGGTAGCTTTTTGTTGACACGTACCTTCGACGATTCAAAAGTGCTTATAATAGTTTATTTGAATAAACAATATTTTGAATTTGAATTTGAATTAATGTTATTTGAATTTATATTATCTCAAAAATCAAATCAGCTTCACGCTGACAACAGCAGCAGCTGTATCCCGCACACAGCAGGGTAGGCAGAGGGGACCTAGTGTTAAGACACTAATTTCCCCACTTTCTGCCGAATTATGGAGGTCTGGTATTCAAATTAACTGAGCTTGTAAAACAATATACCTAATGCAATTAAAAATTGACAACCGAGATAAAAATTACACAAAAGGTTCCCTCTGTATGTAGTTATATTATAATTATTATTGATTGATATATATTTATTTTTTTATATTTTCTTTTCAGTCCATAAAACTAACAGCAATTATTGTAATATATTGTGCTCTATTCAAATTAGTAGCATCTATATTGTTCGCTATTGTTCTTCTTATACACCAACAGTATATTACTTGCCAATGGTTTGAAACGCAGGTATTCGGTGTAATCGTGACTATACTAGGTATGTAAGGAAATTATTTCTTTTTAATATTAGGTATATAGTTTTTAATAAAGTTATACTTCTTTTGGCGCATTAGGCTAAATTATGGGAGTATTTTTTTCCGATGCGCGCCCATTAATTTAAAAAATATATATATTTTTAGAACTTTTTATATATATATTTCTATGATTAGTTAAAGCCTAAGAACCCAGGGCCATTATTGTCATAAATATTTCTATGAAATTTAAAATTATAATTTCTATGAAATACATTATTGTATTTGCAATTTTGTTGTGAAGTAGGTATTAAGTAGAAGTATGTACCTATAGGTATTTCATTATGTCTTTTGTTAATGTTTACTTTTATTTTCAGTGTGGATATATTTCATTATAGTCATAAACTCACACGCGGAGGAAAATATGTAGTGTTTTAATCTCTGTATTTTTTTCTATTTTATAATTAAAATTACTTATTTATTTTTTATATTTGTATAGAAATATATTTTTAATGTCAATTTTATACTTTGTTTTAAATATCATTTAATAATGTTATACCTAGTACCTACCTAATGTTTCAGATAAAAGAATAAAAATAAAAATTATAAAATAAAATACACTAAATTGTATTAAGTACTTAAGATACCACAAATTTAGAAGACTTCCGTTTTCGATATCTCGACAGCAAAAATTTGACCATTTAGAACAGAATAAAAATGTAATTTAATACATTAAATAGCAAAAATAAGGCCGCTGTGGCGCAGGGACACAAGCGTGTGACTATAAATGCGAGCGACACTTTTGGGTTCGATTCCCACTCGGGGAACTCAGGTACTCTGTGGCTAACATTGTTATGAAAAAGAAAAGATATACCATAGCTCCCATGTCTTGATTTTTATTTAGAACGGTCATTTTGATAGGAAAGAGTTGTTAAAAACTTTAAATTTATATAATTTTGAACTACTTTATACTATAAATTTATTATTTACTGAGCGAATAGTCACAATTATATCAATAGGTATATATTCACGTAGGTCTTGCATGATGCTCGGTAAAGATAATATATACGATAACTATATACTATATATTCTTTTCTCACCTTCAACTTTAATTAAGGTGTTTTTAAAACATTTATTCATATATTTAAAAAGAGATAAGTAAGTAAAATTTTCGGCGCTTGTTTAAGACAAAAAATTATTCTCTGTAAAAATAAGTAGGTACTTTCGATTGAAATAAAATAAAGTCAATTTTCATTTAATATATGTGCATATTTTTATAATTTAGTTATATCGTGAATTATTTAAGAAAAAGAAGCATTTAACGGAATGACAGCCAAGCGTCAATAATTTTTAATTGTAAAAATTAATATCATTCGCTTACGCTCTAAGGCAGAAACATGTCACTATTTAATTGTTTACCAATTGTTAATAATGGTTGTTATTGCCTTTCTTTAAAAATTGCCTCAATCATTATTGCTATCTATGGAATTGTAAGTTATTTTGTTATTAAAATACTATGTTATGTAAGATTAAAAAAAAAATCAGCCTACAAATATATGAATACTAGCTTTCATCATGTTTTAGATTGGTCTTGGATGGTCCACTTATTATATAACAAAACGGGGAGTATGCCCACCTGGCAGCCTGGAGGATCTTATTAAATATGCAAAAATTATTTTAATCGCCGGTGACTTCACTGTAATGTTTGGCTCAGTAATATTTCTAATTGGAGTATTCATAGTTAGTGTTAATATTATATATATGTTTATAGATCTAGTATAGCGTTTATACAATTTCGCTTATACTTACATAAAATAATAAAAGCTTAGTTATATGTGAAGTTGAGCATTAGATATATGTGCAAAAAGAATAGATACTAAAGAAAATTAAAATGTTCATTTTCTCCTTTAAATACACCTCTCAAAATGTGATGAATAATAATTGTGCATGTATAAAATATTTATATTTTCAGCGAAGACGAGTTACTGCAGAAATATTTCTAGTAACAATCGCCGTAATGATTTTTGCGTATTTATTTTATTCCATAATAGGTATAAATGTTTCTTCAAAAGATCGTAAATGTCAAAATGCCGGTTACCCCATATCTACTTTAATGCGAGTTTTTGGTAAGTAATATTTTGTATCTTACTATTTTATATAAAAGCCTTGATCCTTACAAATTTTAATGGTGATTAAGTATTCAAAGCAATTCGATTTCGCAATATAAACAAAGGTAGAGAAGAATAGCTGGCAGATGTGGAATACGGAGTGACGTGGAAAATGTTCTTTATATCAATTGCTGATAACATATATCAGTAACCACAAGAAATACAAAAAAAACATACTTCTATCTGAGTCCGAAGTTTACATTGTTGTTTAAAATAGATTAAAAATTAAAATTAAATCAGCTTCACGCTGCATCCCGCACACAGCGGAGTAGGCAGAGGGAATCTTGTGTAAAGACACTACGTTCCTCACTTTCTGCCGAATTTTGAAAGCATTGCTCGTTGAGTGACGGAGCTCAACGCCACACTAAATCAAATAGATAAAATCGCTTATTGATTATATACTATTTTATGTTTATTTTTTTTATATTTTCAATATGATTTCAGTTTGGATGTACTTTATGGTAATAATAAGAAGTTACAAGGAGGAAATGGAGTAAAAGAAAAAATATAAGGGTATATACTATTACTACTACTATTATTTGTAATAATATTATGTTGTAAAGTTTTTTTTATTCTATAATTATACGACTTAAACTATAATATGCAGCATTATTACCTAATCTATTTAGGCTTTTAAAATATTTCACACGATAATTTCTAAACAAAAAATAATAATATTCCTATTTATTCCAAACCCTTTCCCTCTATAAATAGCAGCTTATCCTTAGATATTACCATTTATTTTACTATCATCGCACTTTATTTCTTTTGCTACATTAGATCCATAAAGAAATATAAATAATGTTTTTATAACATAATTTTGATGTTAAAATATCTTCGATTAATACTGGGTTATGATTATAAGAGCTGATATTTTACACTAGAGATATAAGTATGTGAGGCTATTAAAGATTTGATAGTAACTTACTATTCCATAGTTGTAAGTTTAACCGATCCATTCGAGGATCTGTTTGCTTAAAAATATAATATTTTTCTAAATGAATATATTTCTAATAGATATATGGGAGTATCGTACTTAATTGAGTTTCTTCGCAGAAACTGAGAAGTGAGTGGCAGAACAGAATTTGATATCGTACATTAACTTGTTATTTTATAGATATATAATATATATATAAAAATATGCATACATATTATGTTTTATAATTAAATAACTCTTTATATTTTATCTATCCACCATTTACATAAAATAGTAGAATCTTATAGTGCCCAAAACAACCATGTTGAATTTAAATAAAATATTACATGGAGATTACTTAGCTGTCTGCTTAAAATTTAGTGTTCGATATTAAAGTCAGCGATGCCTTCACATGGAAAATGTTAATTAAGGGATTCTGTAGATTTAGTCAAAGAGCCCGCCCTACATTAAGCCTGGGATCCTCGCATCAGCGTAAATGTCACTGTTGTAAAGGTTTTAATTATCATCCAAGTCCGACCCACCGCCGGCTCGATCTTCTCGTAAAAGGGTTACATCATTTGAATAAAACAAAACTTGGAGCCCCTTAATGCGGAAACTTCCCCCTATAAATGGATATAATTGACATTGGTAGATTATATTCTATTTACTTTTTATCGTAAATAGTGTGCTTGATTTTCAATTAGTTTAAGTATAGCGTCGTGACGCTGTTAAAAATTATGATTGCGAATTCACATTCTATATCAGAAGATTTTGTGGATAGATAGATACCTTAGGTACTAAATCTTCTCATATGGGATGGGCATCTTAGCGAAGGTTGACAATAGAATAGCTTTTGTTTAGATTTTCTTTTCATTAATTTTAAAAAGTAGATGACTGTGGCCAGTCGTGGTGCAGGAGCACGAGTGTATAACTGTAAACGCAACATGTTTTCAGTTCTATTCCCACTCGAGGAAGTAAAATTGAATATTTTCATTTTCACGCCCTGGTAAAGCACAGCATTGAATCCCACTCATCACGAAATGCGCCATGTACGGAATACAACTTGAAACTTTAGAAAGATTAAAAAAATATAATCTAAGACAATGACATTTTTTCCATAGCATGGAGCATATATCTATATACCATAACATAGCTATTTTATATTCTAAAAGCAACATCAAAAGAAAATTTAAAACAACGGCATACACTGGAGAATGCTTTGAATTTCGTTGGAAATATCTCCGTCACGTCGCCGACCCCGGTGGGGACGTAAAAGAAAAGTGTATAAAGCAAAAAGAAAGTATAAAGAAAGTCACTTCCCTCAGCGCGTTTCTCTCGGCTCCCGTTGGCTTTTATTACGACGGGCACGTGACGTGAACACGACCCGAGCTTAAAGCTCCCGTTGGTATGAAATATCTATATATACCAGTAGATTGGTAGGTATTTTTTGGTATTTATCAATATTTATTTATGTATTTTAGAATAAGTGTAATATATATACGTTTAATTTAACCAATGAATTCTTTTTTTATTATAAGTACTTATATTTCATATCCAATTCCGTTTCTAGATACGTAAAGATATTATATGAAATGATTTTAAAATGAATGTTATCTCAAACTTTAATGACCCGTAAATAATAATGTTATATGATATCTTAGATTAATATCTGATAGATAATATTACATTATTATCTATCTATCTAAAAAGAAAGGAAAGTGGTTATCCAATTAAACTTTAAAATTAGATTTATCTAATTAGAGTTTTCTAGAATATTATATATATAATAAAGGCTGCTGCTTGAGAAAAATATTATTTTTCATATCTCCTAGTCTATGTATAATATTATGCAAAACAAAACGGAGGTCGGGGAGTCTGTCCCTCGGGTCATATTCATAACGCACATAAAAGGGGCTCCTGCGATTCAAGCTAATATTTCTTTTACAGCATATCTTTTGATTTGTTTACTTCAGCAACTTATAAGAATAAATATTCAGTGTTCTTTTTCGACACTGTCATCTACAAAATTCCTATATACCCATCTAAGTAAACCTACTTAGGTATACACAATTTATTATCAGTTAAGTAAATTGGTAGCGTAAATTTGCTAAATTATAAAGTAAGTAAAGTCTTAAATAAATCGATTTCAAGTAGGAAAATTTGAAAAATTGTTTCTTGTTTTTATTGCTTCAGATTTATCGTATAACAATAAAAAATACGTACAAAATTTCTGATAATATAATAGAATAAAAAATAAATCCTTTGAGTTTGTATATTTACATATTTTGTGTCTAGAAACTATAGCAAACAAGCCGACGGTAATACGCCGACGGGTAAGAAAACTTCTAACCGCTAACACACAATTCATCTACCTACACACATGAGGGTTTTTTTTATTTATTTAGCAGGAAAACTTACTTTAAGATTTAGGTAAATGCAAATAGCTATTATAGTTTTTTGATCTGGAAAATATCTACTTTAATATATCTATAGGTACAGGAAGCTTTTATTAATAAAACTAATTATTTAAATCTAAGAACTTACATATGTACCTACTTCTATATTATACCTATTTACAAAAATAAATTATAGGTATATTATCTTAAAACTTGTTTTAATTATAACTTCTTATTTCATTGCTTAAAATCGAATATCACTATATTTTTTTCTAATTCTTTGTCTTCATAATAAGGTTCATCGTTTATTAAAGTGACTATTTTATAAAGGGTAGGTACCTAAGTACTTAGCTACTCCTTTATAAAAACTAACACTCTAAATCTAAGGCCTACCTACTAAAAAAGTCACTTTTCGCACCATAAGTACATCATGATATTATTAATTCATCAAGGAAGTCGTGTACCTAGTAGGTATCTGATACCAATTCGTCTTTTTCTATTCACTGATATATACATTCATAAATCAGCTTCACGCTGAATCCCGCTGACAGCAAGGAAAGCAAAAGAAAAGTGGTGTCAAAACACTCCGTGTCCTACTTTCTGCCGAATTTTTCGAGGCATTGTAGGTACATAGAGTGGCGAAACTCACTGCAGAGCTTTTGACTTTGTGCCAGAGCGAAGAGATAAAAATACCTATTATTATTAAATTCCCTCAAGAGGGGATCGAACCCACAACCGTCGCGTTAGAATCACTTTACATTATAATACACATTCATGCATGTTTATATTAATTTAAACTAAGACTTTTTAATTGAAAATACAAAAGCATTGAATAAATTTACCAGCGCCATCTCTACAATAATCCGGTTAAAAGGACAAAACAACACCACAACGCATGCGCGAATCAAAAATGGCCGCCAATCAATACGTGACCGCCACCCTATTCCCCCTTTTCTTAGAAGCACAACTTAACACACATTTTATTAAAAATAAACCTTAAATTTTGAGAAATAAGCTTCAAATTGATTTAAATGGTGATATTGAAATCTTAATAACTGGATATCTTTTGTCCGTCTACCTATCAAAAGATATGTAGGTATCTGTAGATATTATAGTTATGTGGCTGACTAGACATTTAAAGCTTTTGTAAATTTATACTTCTAAGCACTAGCTCCACGATAAGCACTTACTAGCTAAAATATGGGCTGGCGAGTGGCGGTTATGTATAGTAAAGTTAAGTATTATATATTCATATCGCTTTAGAACTAGACTTTGTTATAAAAAATAATCTATAAATAAAATATAAAGATTTTAAATCTCCATATTCCGTCTGAATACAGGTATTTGATATATGAACCAACATGGAACTACTTAAAAGCCCCGGTGAATTTCACGCGGTTGGGGACAGTGCGTAAACCCAGGAAACTGACCTGAAGATTAACATTAAAAATATTTCGTTCTAACGTCAACGTACGAGACTTGGAAGGTCAATAAAGACATTATATGACGCATCCAGGTCTTCATCGGCCTGTGCCTAAGACATATTCTTGGTACTGGTCTCCAACGAAGAACAGCGGAGCAAATTGCCCAGGACAGAACACGATGGAGGAGCACTGTGGAAGACCTCTGCCCAACTTAGGGGCTATAGGACAATAAGTCAAGTATGTTATGTACTTACACAAAAATCTAATACGGAAAAGTATTTATCCTTGTTGCTTAGAATAAGTATAATGTAGAATAAGCCTCGGTGGGGTTGGAAATGCTGCCTTCTTTTAATAAATATATCTATTTTTATTTTTCATTACATATTTTGTTTTACGTTATTTAAAAAAAATAGTAACTAAATAAGGGTAAATATGGGATACACAGCTAGGTATCCCCTTTACTATGATTTATTTTTTTTAAGTTGTAATTTTAGGGTTCGCCATGCTATGAACGGTATCTACTGGTATGTAGGTAGATACCGTTAATAGCAAGGTACTAAATAAATATAGTCTTTTCACTCACGAACATTGCAAAATTTTTTTCATAAAATTGTAAGTTCTTAAATCTTTTCTTATGAACATTTTGATTTTCTCTTTTAGGAATAATAATATTTACAAAGCGCCATCTGCCAATGGCTATGTAAACTTATATCCCAAAAGTTTGAGTGCCATATTTGGATATGCTAGCGCCATCTCTTTAAAATATTGTGAACTACAAGCATTCCTAAAGCTTTTGAAACTTTGTGAACATCTTAATTTATTCCTAAATTTGTAGATGTCCTCGATTAGGGAACAATGAGATAGGTATAATGTTGTTAAAAAAATAAATTATATTTGTAAAATAAAAAAAATATGTATAATATGTACCATAATACATATAAGTATTTTTATTTTGTGTATATTTTTTTTTTATTTTTCTTAAAAAAGATTTTAACGATTTTAACATTTATTCTGAACCGTCTTTTGAAAAATTTAAGACATTTTGTAAAAAATAGATATTAACTTGACTTGTAAAAAATATAAATAAAACAAATGTTATTTAAATATATAATGTTATTTAAATATATACCTCTCTAAATGTATTTTAGCCAATACATATTTTACTAAGAATTTAAGAGCAACATCTGCTTTTTTACTAAAAAAAACCAACCGTACACCATACATTTTTAAAATCTAATGAATGGGGAAAGAAGCCAATAAATTTTGCCACTGACAATTGCTTTTTAAAAATGGAAGCCTCAACCGTAACGGTATTGGTCGATTTCGGCGCCATTTGCAAAGGGCAGAGCCTGATCTGGCCACGCCCACATACCAATGAAATTGACACCGCCTTTGTGCTCTGCCATCTTTAAAATGAGCTTCCCCATTTAGAATGAGATGTTAAAATCCAAAGCTCATCCGATAACATTGTATTATAATGAGGGGAGGAATATGTGCTATAACTAAAATGTATTCTATGTTAAGGCATTTATTTACTTTACATTTATTATTACTATCTATATTTATATATAAATCTGTTAAAGTTGAATTTTAGAAACTATTTTTATTATAGATATTTATTTATAACAAAAAAAAGTGTTAGAAATACAACAACATTAAATGCAAATAACAACTTAAAACAAATTATTACACCTCATTGAAAAGTAAACGTAATGACATCACATTACGAGGCACTAAGCGGGCACTAATAATAATTTGTAATATCTACGTCACAAACAGCTACAAGTTTAGTGTCCATTTGTAAGCGTTTACGACAAATAACAACCTCTAGAGTCGTTCACTCGATTTATTGACTCAAAAGTTCATAACATTTGAAATTATTGGCACTGAATTGGTTGTTCGCTTGTTAAATGGAGCAATTGCTGTCGGAACGATAAAATGGGAAGCTTTCGTTTGTTGTATATATTTATAATATTTTCTTAATATTCTGTCTTAAGAAATTAAGCGAATTGTAAATGTACTCGGAATAGTCTTTAGAGTAAGATAAACATATTTACTTAACTTAAACTTAAAAACTTAAACTTTACTTAACTTAATTAAAAGGATATATGATATCAATTAATTAAAACAGATTAGAGAAAAGAGTATTTTATAAAAAAAGATAAGATTCTTCTTTTCTTTCTTAGATCTCATTGATGACTTGTTCTTAATAATTCTACCTATATCTATTAGATATATATTCAAAAAGGCTTTAATATTAAACATACAGTAATAAAGTGAATTATTCAGTTACCTATCTACTAAAGATATAAGTCATTTAATAAACCACAATCAATAAATCTACTATTAATGATTGTAAAATATCAAGTATGATAATAATTTAAATATTATATAAAGTAGGTACATAATTTATGCCATTTATCGACAGGTGTAATGCTGTCAAACGAGCTTTTATGATAACGATCTCTATAAGCGTCTACAAGAACGTTCGCTGCAAATTATTTTACCTTTGTCGTTAGCACTGCCTCAGTTGCACATACGGTGCATTTATTCCTCACATTTTACCCACACCATTAACAGACAGTCCCAACCAGAGTTAATTTCCCGCTTAGTTAACTTTACGGCCACCCGTTGATTGGATATTGATTAGAATCCACCGTCTCACTAGTAAATAGCAATTCTTTCAGAAATACATCGTACAACCACAAATTTACACTCACTAGAGAATGTAATTACCTATGTGAGTTTTATGGTCGCTCCTGATTATATAAAACATGGCGTTAAATCGGTTTGAATCGTCTGTTGTTTAGAGATTTCTATTTTTGAATTTATAAAGTACCTATACTTCAGACTATTTTTGGGAAAGCTTCAGTATCTTAAATAGGCAATAAGAATTCTTAGGTGGTACCTATATTATAAATTCGAAAGTAACTCTGTCTGTCTGTCTTTTACGCAATCAGGGCCAAACCGCTAATTTACTTGTGATAAAATACTCATATAGAGATACTTGAGGGTCTCGGGATGAACATAGGATCCTTTTTTTTCTCATATTTGTAATATTTTCGATATATACCAATATGTTAAAATACTTATTAATTTGACATGCAATTTATTCCGCCATGTTAATAACAACAGTCGCTATGCGACCGTTGCTAAGCAACGATTTGCAAAGTTTGTTGTTTGAAAACGTCACCCAAAATGAGCTTGCTTAACGCATCTCTTTATTGAAAACTGAAAATAATTTCATAAAAATATTTAATAAATATTCGTATAGTTCAAACGGGCGTAGCCGCGTTCGGATCCACTAGTAAAATATAAATCAAAACTAGAGCAAGCTTTCATATCAATTAAATGTCAATATAAATATGTATATAAATCACACCAATTCATCAATAACATTTCGCTAAATGAATGATGCGAGCCGTAAACTATAACGGCCTACGATTCACCCACGTGTGCACTTCAAATTAGACTTTAAATACTCCTTATTATTTAGAGTATAGAGTTCAAATTATTATATCACGCTAGTTTACTGAGACACGTTTATAGCACTTTATGTAGCTTAACATAAAACTAGACACCCAAGTAGTGGATTAGAAGCAGTCTCTTGCGCAACTGTAAGCTGTAAAGTAATTTGAAACGGCCAGAGGTCAATTTTTAAGCTTCCTCTCGTTTTACGATTTGTTGTTATTGTCTAACAGCTTCTATTATATTTGTATGAAATGGTTGAATTTGATTGTGCGTAGTAAATATTGAAGTTTTTTATTATATTAGTAACTCAATATAGCTATTGATATTGTAATTTTTATTAGTTTCTATAGCAAGAATGTAATATATGTATTTTTTTTTAAATTGCGTCCTTTTTCGTATGTGATATTGCTTATTTTATTTAATAATTTTGCTTTAAATGTCTTAATTTTAGTGAATTTATTTGTAAGTTCACCCCTGCGAAGATAGTTTATTAGCTCTGAATATTGGTGCCTTTAAAGGGAGGTTTTAACAGTGTTTGGTATGTAAAGATTAGACACCTTATTACTAGCCGGAAGAAAGATTGTTTTAAAATATTATTGTCAATAAATGTATAACAATCAGCTTCCCGAATGAACATTAAAAGAGACTAGAGACATCCATTAATTCTCCAAAATCAATTTAATTAAAGGTAAAACATGCGTACAAAGGTAAACGTACGAACGTTTGAGTACGAGTAGGTACCTATACACCTACCATATTATGGTAAACTGGTATGGCTGGTCGATAAAGTACCTAAATATCACAATGTGCCGTAAAGGTCCGTGTTGTTAATAATGTTTAAAAATATACGATATATCATTAAGATAAATATAATGTAATATATAGATACTGCAGTAAAGTGTTACAAAAATAATTGAATTGAATTGTTACAAAAAGTATGTAAATGTTATAAGAGACACATTACATTTAGGTAGAAACCTACCTACTACAAGCCACAAGATTTATAGAAAATAAATTAAATTAAATCAGCTTCACGCTGTATCTCGTAATCTCATTTTCGAAGTATTTTGAGGAAGTATTTTCGAAGTATTTTAAGTTTTTGCCTCGGTGCCAGAGCGAAGAAATGAAAATATTAATAAACAATAATTCGTTCCCTTGAGTGGAAATGGAACCCACAACCGTCGCATTACAGTCACACCCTTGTGCCCCTACGCCACGACGGCTTCAGACACTCACTCACTTAACTCACTCAGACACTCATTCACTCAAATAAGAGAAATATTTGTATATAAAATAAGATTTCTAAATTGTATTAATAAATCTAAAAGAATAATCTATGTAATCTATACAATATTCTGAATGCAATATGAACCTACACCTACCGTATCATATACCACTTTCATATATAATATAATATTAATATAACCTTTTAATAAACATTCTATGCTTAATAACATTAATTCTTTAAAAGCATACATCCGGAAATACTTTAATTGAATATATTTACATAATATGAAGGTTGTAGTTCTTATCTACTAAAGCTTAATGCTTAAACGATGTTCATTATTCAAAAATACTCTTATCTTACTTCTATCTGCAAATATTACAAAATATAATGACCATATTTTGACCATTTGCAGATTTTTTGTGTATAATAAAGTTAGGATATTCGCATGCCTAAGTATTATTAAAATTTAAATTTAATAATTAAATAAAATGTTGTATAGAGTATATTTTAAATTATTTAAAATTAATATTCATAAAAACACTAATTATCTTTTAATATTAATGGCAATATTTTATATTAGGTGTATTTTTATATGTAATTCTAAGTAATTATGCAACCGACTTGATTAATTTATTTTATTACTTTGTTTAATACCTAGTTAGTTATTTACGTTTTTCTTATAATAACGAAGAAGCAGAATTAGTCAATATTATTTTGTTCAATTTGAAAGTAATTCGTACCCACGCGCTGTTATTATATTATATTAGAACCACAACGACGTTTGTAAAAATATACCTACAAAAATTAATTATCATAATTGCATTAGGTTTTGTTAGACAAACGATTAAAAAAATATTTTAGACGAAGCTTCTAATTAGACATAGTATCAAATATATAAAGAAATATATATATTTAAACCGTTGCCCTACAAAATTCCGCCAAACATCGTATTACGTAACAAAGAAAAAAAAAAAACAACAAGAAAAATAGAAGTAATCCGTAACGGTGCTAGCACACGCTAAAATTCAACGTAAATTGTCGAATTGTCACAGACTAACAAGAACACGACACCCAAAGGATTACCGACGCTTTGTTTTCCAAGAGCGACTGTTTGTACTGTAAACAGCGCGGCAAGCGGCAGAGCAATTAACACTTACCTGTTATACGATCACAACACTACACTGATTTACAGTCTATAATAATAATGTATAATCACTCTTACTATTAGTGTTTTAAATTAATAATTCTCTACATGTTATTTTACGCGGTGAGCGCGGCCGGTCGCGGTGACGGCTTTCGGCGGTATGCGAGTATGGGCGGGCGGGGCGTCTCAGCGTAGAATTGGCTGGAAGCGCGCGCCGCTTGGAACATCCCTCGACGCTATATCTACAATTTACTTTGATTTTTCGAGATGAGGGTTCGGTGTTAGCTGTCAGGTGTATCTATATAGCTGTTTGGATGATATAGGTATGTATATAAGTTTAAAATTTGCTTTCGTGAGTTGGTATTCTACTTTTTTGTAGGTAGTGGGAATCCAGAATTATGTATTAATTCTCCGTTGCCCACTTTCCGCCCAATTTTCGAGACATCGTGTGTTGATAGAGGAAGTGAATACCGTGTTTTGTCATAGTTACAAGAGCGAAAATGGACATATTAAATATTTTTTTATTTCTCCGGATGAGAATCGAACCCACATCTGTCACGTATTCAAATTAATATAAATTAACTTATTTACTCATATGGGTAATGTCCTTTCTTATTGTATGTAGACATAGATAAATAAAATAATTATTTTGAAAAGCAAAAGAAATTCAGTACATTTTTCAACCTAAATGTTTATTTACGCTACTTATTTTCAATACTTTCTCCAATTTGAATAAAAAATACTTTTTTTCCTTGAAATTATTCAATACTTATATTCTCTTTTGTATCAAATTTTAAACTCGCAACATCACTTTGCAAGTATATTTTAAAAAAGTAATATTTTCTCTTTTATGCAATTTTAACTACCAACTTAAATACATATTAATAGCTTTTACGATTATTTTATTACTTAATCTAATTGATGCCTACATTGAAATTAAATTAAAATTGACTACCGACTTTAGTTAGATACGGTGGGAGACGTATAAAATTTATTTCCGTACCAGCAATTAAATCGAAGCACCTTTTATTGGAGTCCATAGTAATTAGCAGTAGAATTCAGTTCCGTTAGCAATAAACACCGTTTACATACTCTGTGCAGTCAAATTATCTTAATTCTAACTGATAATATAATAATGATATGTGTAAAACCACTGGCTCGGCCACCTACAGTTTCTATCTTCGTAACTATGGCCGGAATTTCTTTTGAACGTTGCCTCCTTTCATTGTAAATTTCGCCGCGTTTGATTCTTTATGGTATTATTGTTGAAAGTGTTTATAATGTGAGAATATTTTAATAAAATTATTTTATAATGTATAAGCTTTTACGCCAAATATTATAATGGAATGTTATTATTTTAAATAATGTATTAGGTACTTACCTAATACATGTACGCACTTAATTTTTTATCTGTTTACGATGAGAGACTGCCTAATATATATTCTATATACAGTTAGATACCTACATATATTGCTTAGAAATTTTTAGAAATGTTTATTTAGGCATTTCATGTGAAGTTTTTTAATTAAGTCATATTTTGTATGCAATGAAAGATATTTTCAATGCCTTAATTGCTTTTATATTTTATTTATACGTAGCTTTATTAGGTGTCTGTGCTGCGCTATCTATAATTTGAAAATAACTGATACTCTGTTCCCAAAAAGAACTGTTAAATAGCGGCATACTATTAAAACTAATATAAAGATAAAAATGCAAACATAGAACTTAAAACTGATAAAAAGATTGGGGTAACAAATAAAATTGAGTTTTTGAATATTTAAAATATTTTTGGTAAGGTTCTGAATAAATATACCTACTTCTTTTTAATGATAGGTTTTAATGATCAATATGGAAAAGGTGAAATAAGTGGAAGATTTTCAACAAATAAGTAGGTAGCTAGTATAACATTGGAATATTTAACATTCAGTTGACGGCGAACGTCGATACTCGTCCATCTACTAAAGGAATGCTTTTAACGTCAAAAAAAATAATAAGACCACTCTCATACTTGATAACTCCGAGGGTACTACAGCGAGGCAATCAACTCTTACATTTTACTTTTACTGCTATTTCGATGTGGGACACTACCAATAATAAATTACAACAAATAATTGAACTCGCAAATCAGTCGGTTGAGAAATACGACTCATTACGAATTTATGGTTGTGACACGAAGATTTCCTTTGTCATGAGTGATGCAAGATAACTGCACTTTATACTGTTATTTATTAATTAAATTTCCGATTTCTATTAAATATAATCAAAAGGTTCTTAAGTTTAGTTTTTAGACAATTATGTACTATTTTCGTATTTATCTTACAACCCAAACAGTTGAAACTAGAGTCCACTACGTCTATCATCTACAGACCAGTTAATATATAGCTACCAATTTAATAATTTAGTTTTTAAACTTAAAGTTTTCCAAATAAAGTAAAAATATAATTCATTATACAAAGCATAAAAAAATAATCAAATAAATAGTAATTTATATGAACAAACCTATCTATAAAAATATAATAATAACAATTCTAGGTAATTGAAAAGTTAATAACTGTCCTCTAGGTATTATTACAAATAATTAGACTTTACTAAATCCAATCTTTACTTGGAAATTACTTTCAATTCCTTTTCATTACGCAATATTCAATCAAAGCCGTTAGAGTGCAAGTAAACAGAGGGTTTGCACAAACACAGGATTGCGGCCCTCTCGCACACATTCCTTAGTGTATTGACTCGGATTCCGATGTAACAAAACTATACAACACGTACAGATGGGAAAAAAAATATTTTATAAATTTTTAAGGGTAAAATAAAATATGTGCTTTAGTTAAAATTATTAGGCCGTAAGCAAATATATACCTAGTAGGAACATGACGCAGAGGTGAAAAATCCTGAAAATACGTTTTATTTAATCGCTTTAGTAATATTGCGAAAGTTTATGTCCCAGTTGAGGCCGTCGTGGCGCAGGCACTCGGCACCAAGGCAAAAGCGCGGCGTAGAGATCCGCAACTCAACACGCAATGCCTTAAAAAATTAATTAAATATATTTATCATAATCAAATGTTGAAATTTTTAATAGAAGTTAGATAGAAGCATCAATAGCATCAACAGCATCAGCTAAAAGATATAAGAATCAAGTTATTATATTATGATTCGAAAAATTAATCCATATTATAATGAAATTTTATTTATAGCTTTCCATGAAGTGTTCGCATATATTCAACAACGCTACTTTGCATTCAAAAGTATCTTTTAAATTATTAACAGCTAAATCAGTAGTAATAGACGACGATTGTATTTTAATATTAAAAAATATTTTTCTGCTGCCACTACAATACACCTATGTGGATATTTATACAATAAAGGTATATACATATATCCGTATGCGCACACATATATATGTTGAAACGCGTTTGCGCAGTGCGCTAATTGCCTCCGAGTCGCGCCTTTCAGCTGTTTCTACCTTCGACGTACAACGCTCTACGTCAACTGCAAGTTCAAATAGAGTTGATTTATTTTATCTTCGTTTAGCTGTTAATGTTACGGTGGTTACTGTACTTAAATATTTTTATTTTTGGAGGAGTTTTTTACGGATATGGGAGTCGCAGTAGGTTCCCAAGTTCCCCCTGCCTTCCCAAAACAGCGTAAATAATTTAGACGCCAGTCGTAGCGCATGGGTCTAAGCGTGCGACTGTTAACGCGAAGGTTGTGGGTTTAATTTCCACTGAAATGAAATATTTAATATTTTTAATTTCTCACTCTGGTAACGAAGCAAATGACGGCGTTGATATTGTCCCATTCGATACATAATGATAGTGGAAACTTAGGAACGGAGTGTCATAACACTAGGTTCCCTCTACATGTCCTAATAGGTATGTATATGCGATATACTGCGTGAAACTAAACAAATTAACGCACATACATAGGTTCTTTTGTCTTTTTATAATTGTTGCTATATTAATAGCTTTTATTTAAACAAATTTCTCGAACAACAATCGTTATTAGTTAGGTACTAGATATTTTTAAGCGCGTGTAGTAAATAAGGCTATATAGTTAATAGCTTATATAATATTTCAAAAGCAAACCATATCAAATATAATTAAGTTAAAAATTCTATCTGGAACAATTTCGAAACGAAGTGAATTGTTTTTCGTGGGCCCTCGATTGGATTTATTTCAAGTTTTATGACGTCTCGCATCCCCGTCGTAAAGTTTATACCGAGCCCAACCGGCTACCGCGACCTTCTTCATATTTATAAATACTTTCTTACGAATCCGTCTTTAATTTGAAACTTAGTATCAAAATATTAAAATTGTAAACATCATTCCCAATATGTTGTCCCATTCAGTCGTGGCGTAGTGGCAAATTGTGATTATAAACGTGACTGCTTGAACGCTTGATCCCCACTCGAAATCTTCTCTCGAAAATGAAATATTTATTTAAATTTATATTTTCATTTCTTCGCTATGTTGTTGAAGCAAAGCGTGGCGTTGAGTTCCGCGACTCAACACACAATGCATCAAGAATTCGACTTAAAGTGGGCAACGGAGTGTCTTAGCACTAGGTTCCCTATGCCTACTCTGCTGAGTACATGATACAGCGTGAAGCTGATTTTGATTAAAATTCCTAGTATGTTAATACGAACGACGCAAAAAACAAACAAACAAGACCAGAACCTGCCAAAAGGATTGATAAAAAAAAGGTCAATTCGGTAGCCTTGTAAAAAGCTCTTTTGCATGCCGTAACGTAAATATTTATCCTAACAATAGACTAAAGGAAGCGTGTCAAATAACAACAATATGCCCCCAGTTGGCTTTCACTTTCAATTTTTTCGATTTTTAGGAAACCCTTCCATAAACGCTACTGTTAGCAATAGTCATTTGCATAACACTGTACGAAACAATAAAAGGCGCGTTTATTTGAACGCGAAAAGTGAAAACAGGGTTCAAGGTGACTATGAGGAGTTATTGGTTAGTTTATGTTTCGGTGTCTCTTGTACTGCACGTGAACGTTTGTTTTGAAATTAATAGTTAAAAACAAAAGTAACTGCTTGTGTCGTAACTGGTTTAAGCAGTGTAAAATTCCACATTATGGCCAGTGCTGAGATAAACTAACATCTATACGCTTGTAAGTATATACTTTAAGACTACAAATTATCTACATCATATTCGTAGCTTGTATCACTGTTCTATTAGAATTTTACTATCACTAACCATCGATCTTCCTTAAACAGCTGATAAAACGTCACCAGCTATTTATATGCATCGATATTACTTCACAAATTAGTCAAACGTTAACTCTAAATGAATTGCTGGTGGGTGCAATAAACGTTGTTCTAATCACAAAATGCAGTTAAAATCGTACTAAAAAACAAAATTAAACCTCATTCAACGGTATTAGAGGTAAATATAGAAGGCGCTTCCATTAAATACTTGCTATCTTTCGTTTTAACACCAAGGTGTAGAAGATCTGTTAATAAGCCGTACACACAAGACGTGTTTGCTCGTTTCGTTACATCATTTGAGTTGGCACTACGTTACGGTCTCGTACCAATATTTAGTGCATATTGGACTTTAAGCTTGTTTACTATTAAATATTTATTTATTAGCTACATTTTTAAACAGCGGCTTCTCTCTGATGAGATATTTGCTTGACAAATTATTTGATAGCTAGTTCTAATCTGTATTTTGAGATTTCGATTAATATTTTAATAATTGAATATACCTAATTATACAGAAATAATATGTAGAGATGCTTGTAAGGTAAAATAAACAGCTTTCTCATTAAAAATTAACGTATTTATGACAGGCAAGTGGGTCAATAGCCGAAATAATTTGGCCCATAAAGCGTATTTAAAAGTCCGAGTCAGCTGGAAGGCAGTTCGGCCAGCGGAATAATAGATGCGGTTTGGTTTATTGTAGCCTCATATAACTTGGTTGGGCTCACGTTCGTCCGTTAGTCTAATTTCAAACACAACCGAGGGAAGTCAATGTTTAAATATATTAAATTAGTCATGTTACAAATGAAAATTCTTAAAATTGAAAATAGAAAATAACCAAAGAGTGCCAAGTTCTCTACGTTTTATGTAAGTCCTTCCACACTACTATTCCACTGTGTCATATTCAATATTATTCTTCTTCTACGGCTTTTTCTTGTAAAATAGCTGAGATATCTACTTACTATTATGTATAAAGTGTTTAAGTTATAACATCTCAGTAGAAATACCTATATTCTCTCTAACAACGTATAAATACCATATACCATATATATTGAGGCCGTCGTGGTGCAGCGGCACAAGGTGTGACAGTAACACGACGGTTGTGGGTTCAATCCCCAATCGAGGAAGTGAATATTTTCTTTTCTTCGCTCTGGTGTCGAGGCTTTGAGTTCTGCCACTCAACACGCAATGCCTACTGTATTCGGCAGAAAGTGGGGAACGGAATGTCTTAACACTTGGTTCCCTCTGCCTACCCTGCTGTGTGCGGGATACAGCGTAAAGCTGATTTTTTTAACCATATATATATGTATAATATACACCTACACAATTAAACAAATGAGCGCACCGTATTGAACTCGCATAGCTAAATAATATTATATTAGTGATTTTCTGATATAATACTTAACTTCCTTTTGGATTTCAACCGGGGCTCATTTATCTATCCTAGTAGGCTCAGTTCATAGCCTAATAACAAGAAACTGAGGCGTCGACCTCAGCAACTGGTTTAACTTACAACTAAGAACTCGTATCGTGAGGAATCTCGGATCGCGTCTGGAACTAGTACAAATAGTGACTTGGACAAATATTTTTCATTATAACAAATATTTTCTATTGAATTTTGACAGTATATATATACAACTATAATTATTATAAGTAAAACAATATAAAATACAGGTACCTGTGCAATAGCACAGGTTCAGTTACCAAGTTCGATTTTTATAGAATCGATTCCATAATCAATTTAGGGCTCTACTCGTATGTTCGACCACACTAATAAAGAAAAGTGAAACAAGAACAAAAGAAAGAAAATTCAATTCCCTTGTTAAGTGCAACGTAATAGGTTCTGTTAAGTGCGTTGTTACTGCTAGCACCACGGTAACAATGTAGTGTTACTGCGTTGTACGGGCACTCAGTTAAGTGTCTATCAGTCGTTAACTCAAATACAATACCTATGTAAAACCTACCTACCTATCTAACTATTTATTTTATTTTCCATTATAATTTTGATAAAATACCTTAAGTTTTAGACCTTATGATCTTTACTCTATCTTATATTCATTAAATTTTGTCTTTAAATTTTAACTTATTTTTAATGTTAAAAGAATGATTTGAAAAGTTCAGTTTTCGAAGCGATTATTTTTTATTGTAGCTACTCGTATATTTTATAAATTTATTTGATTATTTAGTACCTACTGACTGGTCAAGAAATTACAACTTATAAAAGTTAACAAGCTCCAAAGTAAGTTTGCGGACATGTGAACTCATTTTGAATAGAATGAACTACAAATATACGTTTTCTAATAATTCTAAATAATCTTTTTCCTGTTTTTTTCTTCTTTTTTTCTATTGTAAATTCTCACTTCGTGTTAAATTTCATGATCGTAGGGAAGTACATCCACAGGAAGTACCCTATAGATTTTGTTTACACCTCGTGATTTCATCTATCCGTCATTTAGTAATGAAGGAATTTTGTGTATGTATTTTAATTAGTTTATTATTTAGATTCAGGTTCATACACAGCAAGGTTTGTAGAGGGAACCTGATAACCTAGTTATCCCCACTTTCCACAGAATTTTTGTAGCTTCGCGTGTTGAATGGCGGTTTGGCTCGTTACTAGAGTTATGAAATGGAAATTGAACCCACAACTGCCGTCATATTTACAGCCGCACGATTGTGCACCTGCGCTACGACGAAGACCTCGTAGATGAAGTAATTGATGAATACCATAGTTGCACTAAACACCTCTAGGTATAGCGTTAATAAGCTGATTTTGCATAAAGATAACGGCTGACGTCACAGCCTTCATTGTTATTAATTTTAACATTTAATGGTTTTTTATTAACATTTAATATTTTTTTATACTTATAGTAACTATTCTTGAAATATATAACTTACCGTTTCATTCCTATTGAACGAGCTGCTTGTTATTGACACGCGAAGTAAAGTTTCGCGAACGGTGTCAATTTTAGCAGAGCTTAAAAACAAGCAGCGCTATGTAAATACATTTCATATTTACTTATTTGAACGTTCATCTTCAAACAGAAGGCGTACTCTGATTGTTTATTTTATACATATATAAAAGACACCGCTGGTTAAATAACATTTAGGTTTCCATTTTGGCCGTTACAGAACTTTCATATGGGTAGGTACAATAATTTAGAACAATAAATAGATATTATTTACTGTTAAGAGCTTTATCGGAAAATTGAGAACATTCTATTGCTTGTCATGTTAAAATTTGATATTAAAGCAGCTAGTTTAAGTGAGGTATCAGATAAAAGGAAATCTGGCTAAGCTAAGCTTGAATTTCAGAAAAAGCTCGTGATGTCCAGTTTTTGTACCCAGACCCGAGGCGAGCCCGACTCGTGCTTGTCCAATTTTTTTATTTCAGCTACACATTGCATCCCAAATATCACACGGTGACCAGAGGAAGCCTAGTGTTAAGACACTCCACTTCCTACTTTTTGCCGAATATTAAATATTTAATTTCCTCCAATGTGAATCTCTTGTAAACCTGCACCACGTCCGGCCTCATACTTTATGTACGCATACCTATATGTACCTACTTACATATATATAAATAGATACAGATCAACACAAAGAAGTAAAAACCATTTTAGTATTTAAAACAATATTTTATCAGGTTTCGGCTGGAGTATCTTTTTAATCTGTATGGATATTTTTAAGCCAATAAATTTGGATGTCACTCCACATGTGAAGGTAGATTAGGGCAGCCCCCGCCTCTCGACGTCGCCTCGTAAAATATTATCCTGGCCGAGACATTTATGGCCGGTTTGAAATAGGTACCGTGGAAACATTTCTAAAATATTACGTATACTGGTATATGGAGATAAGCTCGGTCTGTAGCTCGATGGAATTTTTTTATGTCAGCTTAAATACTGTCGAAAGTCAAAACATTATTTACTTTTGAATACTTTTATATAATGCAGCGGTATATGTTCATAATTAAAATTAATAAACTACATTTTTCTGTTATTTATAACACATATATCAGTTCTATATTTAGTTACTGAATTCGATTTTGCTGATGAATATGACTAGTTTTTCAGAAACACTAGTTACTTTCAAATACAAATTCAAATTAAAATTGATGCCTAATTGCTCCAATTTCATATACCTATCACTACATATAAATTTAGTGGTTTAATAATTAAATAAGTAATTTTGTTACTTATATATGTATATACATATTATATAATTAAAATAAAATTTGGCGGCGCCAACCAGTTTTAATTGCACTACGGGCGCTTTAATTAACCCACTTCAAGTTAAGTAGAGCCTTATCTTTCGGCGAACAGATTTTGCTTCGCGTAATGGTACGAGTAAAAAATTTGCGCTCGTTAAATACTGTTTGTAATATCTATGCATATTTACTAGTTTTTAGATGATCTCCTGAAATAATAATAATATCTTATATTATAAAAACTTTATATTTAATAATATTGTGATAAATTTCATACATCAAAATTACAACCGCTACGTAATATTCCTTTTTCACCTTAGATATATGAAAGAATAAAGTAATTTGTTCCATATATTTCAATTTTCATAATATATTTTACATAATAAAAAGTATATACAGTATAAATAATCTTACAATGTAATATAGATATAAGGGGACGGCATTCAGAACCACATTGCCAATGTTCACAAGTCATTTTCGCTTTGATAAATTGCTAAATAATAATATGATAGCGCGGGTGCATTCACCGACCCGCCATCATTGCTTCATAAAACCCGCTAATGTCCCGTAATACGTCACTCTATATCTTTATTAACAATTCTATCGCCATAGATTCTTTTCATGCCATTCACAAAATTTATGTTCAAATTTACGACGTTCTTACAACTTTCTTTTGTCCTCAACTATTTTCTCAAAACAGTGTTTTCTTTATGCGCTTTATTTAATATGTCATATATTCGTTAAGTAACTCCAGGACCGCCTTACAATGTTGTATAAAAAGAGAGTAAAGAATAACTTGTAAGTGCGAACATAATCCCCGCTCGGTCGGTAGATATAAATCAACTCACTCGGCTTTTTTGCATCGTTCGAAGTTTTTACTGTAACTATATATATTTTATTATCGGATTTATTAAAATTCAACATGAGCTAAAATATTCTTTATGAATATGAAGGGAGATACATTGTATGGCGTCTTCATAGTGTTAACGTTGAGAGCACTCGTTTAAAACAGTTCTAAAATGAGTTATTATATGCCAGAGCATATAAAAACTCATTTTTCAATACCTAAGAATGAGATACTATTAGGTATTCTATAGACATAAACGAAAAAAGTGCCTTTGGGCAAAAACGTCTCAAATAAATGAGTGAAACAGAGGGCGGATGAGACAGAGATTTATCTTTTTCAATATGGTGTGGGAATGTAAGAACCTAAACGAATCGCAGAAGATGCATCTATTTTTTTGAAATTGCCATTTTCAAGTGGACTGTTATTTATGTCGTAACGCCAAATTTCGACAAAAGTCATAATTGCATAACAAACAAAAGGAGACCATTTTTAACATTGAAATTAATTAATACTTAATTTACATAAAGCCTTGTAAATAAATCTAGGAAATTATTAAATAATTTCTCATAAACGAGATCAATGGAGAGAGTTACTTTAATGTTTGTCCCACGACTGTTATCATTTACTCATTAGCGCCATACTCGTAAACTCATTAAGCCACATAACCGACCAATCGAGCTTTCCAATCATGAAATTAAAATTAAGTCTCTTTTATGGCCAGCCGTTACGAGCTGCGAAAAAAGGGGGCATAAATAAAAAAGGGGGTATAAACTACACACCTTCGGAGCACGCAACAGAGCCCGAGGGCCCTACCTATAGGTAGTCGTAAATTATGCGCTTATAGCTTCGACCGATCAATACCATTCATTAAGGAAAAATGTATCTTTTAAGATTCTACATGTCGCTCGTTCGCGGTTTACTTTTTTGCAACATAAATTATGGCAATGATAATGTGACTGGCTCTCTTAAAGATGCGTGGAGATAAGTTTCTGTGTACAGGTTCTATATATTATTTTTTTTTTGTTCAATAAATAATTTAAAAAATACAAAGCTGTATATAGTTTTCAAAATATTTATAAACACTAGTGAAATAATAAATAACTTATCTAAAACTGACATTAATTATTTAAATTGAATAAATATATTATATAGTCCAAAACCAAGCAACCATATAAGATTAATTGAACTAAACTTCACATTACTTATTAAAATATTTATATAAGTGTAGGTACCTAATTCTAATTATACAAAAGGCAGATGGGGTGTCCGGGACCCTCGCCCGGGCGGATCGATGCAGCTCACTCGCTCCGGCAACGTTTCTACTCACAGAAATCACATTAAATCACTTGTAGTTTATAACATAAATTGTATTTCTTAAGTAAACGTAAAACAATTTTTTAGTTTGTCTTTTATATTTATTGCTTATATAATTATTAGGACTAAAGTTATAATAATACATTTATATATTCCCTTATGTAATTCTACTTTTGGAACTCTTTTTTCTGCCATATCACTTGTTTAAAACTCTACATTTATGTCTATATACTTATAGCTAGTTGGTTTGTCAATGTGTTTTGATATATGTAAGTCATTTGGAGATTTCTTCGAAACTTTCAGGTAGGTAGGTGCCATGCTTTCCCGATCAGAAAGAATATTTTAATTTTCATATTCTTAAACGATACTATTTTAAGATTAAATTCTTATTCCAAATCAAATATAAAAATAAAATTATAATTACCAAAAAAATAAATTTCCGACTTATTTATTCCTTCAATAGTTTTTAACAACTACTAAGACCAAGTAGCTTTCAATTATACTATACAACACTAATTTACTATTCTCATCAGAAAGCGAAACTGACAAAGCAGGCGGCGTGGCAGCTTCGAGAGTTTTTTTTCGGTAGATTTACATATTTATTGGGGCACATTTTATGGAGGCAACGGAAAAAGCTCGGGTCGTTTAATGGACAAAAAGGGTGGCTCCATGTATATTTATTTTGTCGCATCCTTTTTACGTGCAAAAGGACTTGGCTCGATGTTTTTTCGGTGCCGACTCGGCACATTTGGCGACGCACTTTGCATAAATATATTGGATCGTAAATCCAACGTCTTACGGAATAGGGGCGCATGTGTGGCAAGACAAATATTAAAATCATATTGAAATAGGATTTTACGAGTATGTGACTATAATATGTGCGCGAATTGACGTAATTATTATTGACACCTGGGGTTTGAACTTCTTCTTATTAAAATAATATTATTTTTTACCTTAACATTAGGTTCCTAGGTTCCTTCTGCCTATCATGCTATATGCGGGATACAGCGTGAAGTCAATCATTGTACTTATACATAAGTCGTACACAAACCTACTCGGAGGTACTAAATTTGCAAATCTCTACATTATATCAGATTTCAAACTTTTTAAAACAAAACTGAAGTATGTTAATAATTTACGTGCCCACTAAAATATTTTTCATATTGCCATAAACCAATATTTAATTTTATAATACGATTTTTCAATTTCTCTCCGATTCAAATCCAAACATAATAAAAAGTTATTTACATTTTCCTTACAATACATAGCGAACATTTATAGTTTCACGATTATAATACAAAGCCTAATTTAAACGCGCTAATTAATAAATTAAACACATAAAACTACTTTCGGCCCACCCAAGCGGTTTAATAATAAAAACCAAGTCATATGAAGTGACAGGAATAAATTACGGCGAAGAAAATCGATATTTCTTGTGAGCTATCATAAATTACAAGTAAATGATTTTCATAATAAACTTTCCTACAAAAATGTATTAACGATTTACGTTAAGCTCTTTTGTAGGTATAAGTAGATATGAACCAGCAGAAGATAAATAATTTTATTAAAATGTAATATATACCTATAATAATATTACAAAGGTGGAGAGTTTGTTTGTTTGAAAGCGCTAATATCAGGAACTAATGGTTAGAATTAAAACTATATTTGCTATTTAAACCTACAGACTATGTATATCTACGACATCGTACGTTTCGATGTATTTGCGGTCATAGTAACCTCCCGTACTTAATATCTCATTTATCATATTCAAGGAGAAGTTATTTCAATTTCCACACGATCAAAGCCGAAGGCAAAAGCTAGTAAAAAGTAAGCCTAATAGGCTAGAGACGGCAAAGTTAAATAAGCTCGAAATGTGCTCATTTCCTATAAATTCATAAATTTATAGAAATATTTACACTTTTTTTTAAATTGATGCATAAAGAAAATTTGTATTTTTTCGTACTTAATATAAAGTGTTGTTTCTTATTACACACATTCGTATATTCAACATATCTTACGTCTATAGGTACCTATAGGTAACTCCTAAGTAAATGTAGATTAAGTCGATCGTAACGGGTAATTTATGGAGCCACGCTTAGTATTAATTTATAAGGGGTTCGTGAGGAACCTGCCCCTTCCCTACGGGCATTCAGTTTCCTTCGTACCAGTCATTATTTTAATTTGAAGTCAGTTTATTTACATAAATACCTAATCTATATGTCTGTAGCTTATTCTATACATAAACATTTTATATTTCCTATTAGAAATAAACAAATTAATAAATCAGCTTCACGCTGTATCCCGCACACAGCACGGTAGGCAAAGGGAACCTAGTGTTAAGACACTCCGTTTTCCAGTTTCCGCCGAATTAGATATTGGAATAATATCTCTCTAACAATATGCACTCTAGAGAACCTATGTTAAATTCATGGAAGACGACATCACCAAGGAATGCATCCAGTAAATCATCAGTAGGGTAGTAAACCAGTTTTTTAGTGCTCCACATGAGTGGTGCCGTAAGCCGTAAGCCGCTATACGGCTATATTATTCCTCGTAAAATTGTAATTTTGTTGTAACTAAATCCACGGACCTATGTCATACAGTTATCTAAAACGCCTTTAAAACGCTAACGTTATCCTTGACATTAGATCTAGGACTACAAAGAGGCATTTTGAAACAAATATACGACTGTCTTTTGTTATCTATAGGTATATATAAGTGTAATAAAAGTGTCTGGGTGCTCGTCTATACGATTTATTGTTGCTGTGAACGTATTCGATATGTATTTTATATTTATCCGATATAGGTTATATTTATCCTAGCCCTTTCTTAGTTTTACTGCTATAAGCAATGTATACAATTTATGGTTATTTAATAATTTCCTACAAATAAGAATCTATATGCGAAAAACTTCAATTATAAAAGCTTAATAAGTAGGTACCTCTTTCAAAACTTTCTTGCTTACTTTAAGTTTTTAGATGTTACGAAAATTCGTAAATAATAATTCTTTTTATCTTAATTTTAATACATGTTTAAAGAACAAATTAAATTTTTAAAATCTTATATACGACGAATCAAATAAAATTAAATAAATGAGTACCTAAACAATATATTTCTTATTGTAAACAATATTTAAATTTATCATAAAAACGGAATACGATATATCTCATAATTTTAAAACTAAATTATCTAAAGCCTCCATTAATCGGCAGATTAGATACACGAATTATTTACGAGCAAAGCTAAAACGTGAGGAATTTAATTTCATTAGAGTATTTTAGAGAGTCCATGTTTGTCACCCGCTGCGCGGCACCGACGTATTTCATCTGGCTGTCAAACACCCACCAATCGAAGGCGAGCTACGGCCGGTCGGTTCAACTTTTTAAATGGTGAAGATAATACCATTGTATATTATTTTGTGACAGGCCGTTATTTTAAAACTTTTTATCGGCCCCCGCTCCATATTTTCCAAGATCAACGACCTACTCGGTCTTATATTATTAAACTTATTTTTAGGGTTCCGTACCTTTTAAGGAAAATAGGAACCCTTATAAGATCACTTTTCTTTTCCGTCTGTCTGTATTTATCGCAGGAATGCTTGGAGATAATGAATTGAAATTCGAATCATATTCTCAGATCGACGATTTATTGATATCCTGAAAAAATTGTTCAGGAAAACATCTGAAAACTATACATTTATGGTTAAATCCTAAAAAATAATATCCTTAGAGGGCCAAAATTTAGTATAAAAGCTAATTCGAGTGAGATATCAGAAGAAAGGGATCCAAAGCTTAACTAAGCTTCAATTTCAGAAAACGTTCGAGACCTTCAATTTTTTGCAGAATCCTCGGTGGGCGAGCCCGACTCGCGCATGTTCGGGTTTTTTTTGTTGAAGCTGTTGTAATTTATATTTTCCGTTCTTCATATCGTATGAAACCTGGTACCTAGGATTTTCAGACAAGCTTTATAACTTATATTACTTATTTGTATTAAAACTTAAATTATTTGGCCGTTAAAAGATTGCTATATATCTATAATACTTATATATTTCTCCCAACCGAAGTCAACTAGTAAAAACTTCCATAAAACAACAATTTCAAACGGGCCATTTCACAGGGAAACAGCATCCCAGGCGGGGTGGGGCTGGGGGTTGCCCAAAGTGAAGGCTGCTTTATGCCGCGGAATTACGACTTAGACGTTTCAAACAATAACTCTGCCCATAAATACGGACCCGATTTCTTCACGCGTCATAGCCCCGGTTTTTACTTTACTATATCCATTTCCTTCATATCTCTGCTTACTTGTATTTATTGCAATAAATTTAATGCATATAATTTATTAGTTTTGTTATTACTAGTGAGTAAAATGTCTATAGTAAATAAATATGGCAAATACAATCTTAATAGATAAAATTGATTAATAAAAAAGTTAAGTTTCAAAATAAGTTATAAGTAGAGTTTGGAGATTTGGTATAGGTTAATAAAGTTTTTCTTAGCTAAGCTTGCTTATAAAATCAATCAAAACATAACACAACCAACGAAGTATAAAGGTACTTTGGAAGGGCAAATATCAGACATACCAAAGCCTGGCCTTTCGGGTTTCTAATCTAGAATGTAATAAAACGTGCCGTAATAAAAGTGCGCATTTTCACGTTGCTTGTAAAAATATGATAACGTTCACGTAGCTGCGTACTTCTTACTATACCTACCTATCTACCTATTTTAATACCTGTAGGTACCTACACTACTAATACCGTATTTTACAGATTAAATTCAAATAAAGATTTTGAAATAAGAAACTATTACCTATTTCTAGGTAGGTATATTAAACCATAATTATATAAAATATTACTTCTACAGTCAATAATACAGGTTAAACACCGAAATAAACTAAATTCTATTTACCTAAGTAAATTTTAATTTAAAATTTTCTGTGTAATTTTAACTACATTCATTTTCATTTTTCAGAGACTCCTGTGACAACCCAACCGTCGGAATAGTTGCACGCGAAGTGTTTTTGTATACCTAAGCTAAATTTTTTCATTATTTTATTATTTATAACTTCATAAATAAAGGTAACTTTATACCTATATTTCATTACATTCAAAAGCATAACAGCCATTGTACTAATTAAATAAATGGGGGGCCCCTCAAATACTTGCAACGTGATCTGGAATGTAAGTAGACACTTACTCTAAGGGTAGAGAAGTAAAGACTTGCAAATTGCGCATTACCCTGATAGGTCCACATCCAGAGCAGCCATGGAACCCCTCGCTAAAGGTGGCTTAATACAGCCAAAAGCCCAACTTACTTAATAAATATAAAGCCTTCCCCGCCCGCTCGTAAACCTCCCACCACGCTTCGCAAAGATTACTTCTATCGTGACCAGTGAAATATGGGCTGCGTTTTCATTATGGTAAGCGATACTAGCGTAGACTTTAGGAAAGTTTGTGGGTCAAGTTATATTGGTTTGTTATTATCAGCTCTATGTAGATTGCGACGCTCGCTTGCCTTGCTTTCTCGGAGATAAGGTTTTACGGTCGCTTGGAAGAAAGGATAATGTCCTTTTTAATGTAAGAGTGGAATTGTACGCGGTCTGGTTCGCTGTTATAATAGATAACGTTTTGGTTTATATCCTCTATACTGGCTGTACATGGATACATAACAGTATTAGAAAAAATATTGCTGAAAGCTATGCTTATGGCTGTAAGGCTATGTTATATAAATAGTTATTATATTTCTTTTACTTATTTACAAAATCTAAAGAGTTTAATTTGATTGTGTCTTTATCTTCTAATATGACAAAATTGACAAATAAATTGATAAACACACACATAATTAAATTTAATTCAATTATTTTTTTCAACAGAATAAAGATTCTTAAAAAATAAACACAATAATATCCTCTAAACACATAGGTATATTTGCTATACACACACATAAATACAAACACATAACGTGATCAACTACAGTAACAAAGTTGCAGTAATTTATGACGGGTCAGTTTATGGGCATGGGCAAGTTCACACATGGCCGACGCCGAACTCGTTTAAGTAGGTAATGAGTACCCGAGATTAATATAAATATGTAAGATACACATAGAGGGCACTCGTTGTGCAGGAGGGCACGCGTGTGACTGTATACGTGACGATAGAGTGTTCGATTCCCACTAAAATAAATGAAATGTTTAATATTTTCATTTGTTTGCTCTGGGGCCTGCGTTGAGTCCCGCTACTCAAGACAATGTCTTCAAAATTCGACGGAAAGTAGGGGGCGGAGCGTCTTACTAATAGGCTTCCTCTGCTGAAGCTAACTGAAGATACACATAGCTTTTAATTATAAGTAATATCTATTTATTTCAGTAATAAAGTAACACTTAAAGATTAATCCCCTAAAAAGTTTTATTTTTCATAGTTTGTCTCCATTGTAGAGACATTATATGAGAAACCGATAATGAATATTGATAAATGTTTTGCATTATATGTTGCCTAGCTTTAGAAATATAATATAGAAATATTGATTTATAAACCCAATATAATTTTACTTATCACTTCAATATAAGCCTACACTCAGCTATTTCCAATTAATAAAACTCTTTACGTTCATTTAAAGCAACTTAGAAGTAGTAGAGAAATCACCATAAAAATAACACTTAATTTTAGCTCGCAATTACGAGGCTGTAAAAGGGCGGCTGCTTCTCGACAGAGCTATTACATTACCTCCACGTTTGCCATGCCTTAGTACTTAGTATTACCTTACTTAGTTTGAAAGTTTTGTAATTTTTAAAAGATAAACTCTATTCTATTTATTCGATTATTTCGGGTTAGGTCAGTACTCTGGTATGCCTTATAAAATAATATTTATCTTTTATATAACAAATATTATTACTTTCAAAACGCGGCATTGACTTCTGTTAGTCAACTTATGCTTAAAAAATTCGGCGGAAAATGCGGCGGTAGTGAAGAGAAGACAGTATCTTAAAACTAGGTTCCAAGGTTCCCTCTGCCTGCCCCCCTACGTGTTAGAAACATAAAGATAAAAAACAAAATATTACTTTCACCATACAAAATTCTTTTCGATAATCTTCAGCGTATTACCTACTATCAACTTGCTCTAACAGAATACTTTTAATATCATTGTTGTGGGAACTTCTCTACGAAATTAAGCACATATTTTTTGATAGAATAAGAATCCTTATACTATATAATTAAATATAAAGTAGGTAAATAAACGTTATGATCGTGTAGTCCATTATTGCACTTAGCCGACGGCATCGTAAACTGCAATGAAAGTTAAAAGCTACAACCTGTCAAAGGTAAGGCGTTAAGTGATAAAAACCAGTAAGTTCCCTATAGGTACTTATAGGAAGCACTACAAACATAATTTAACATTTAACTACTAATTAATAATTAAATAAATTTAAAAAAAATTAAATTATCAATGGGTATCAATTTTCTTTCGACATGGTTTTAATAAAAACATTTTTTTTAATTTTTGGTCATATGCTATTTTTGGATATAAGATTAAACAAATATATTTAATAGATTCCTAAGACTACTACTAGGATAATTTAAGCAAAATGAAAAAAATATATCTATTCATATAGGACATAAGTAATTTAATCATTGTATTAAACTAAACTAGATGAAACTGTAAATATGTAACATACATAGATATATTGAGTCTGTTTTAAATCTATTTAATTACTTTTTTATTGTACTAGGCGTTTGTAATGACTTCATTTCTAGCCCGCATCTCATATATGATAAAGATAATTCAAACCAGTCAAGTCCCCCGCGATCTATCTCTCATAGTAATTAAGTACACGTGTCATTCAAATAAACATTAACGAAATTACTACTGCTCATATTTTAAACATAAAAATTATTAGACTTGAATTTTAATATAAATATAGCCTAAAGTACGTATTGGGGCACTAACTGCTTCGGACAATTTTTAAGGCACCACCTCGTCTTAGATAAGCTTCTAAAACATAAAATCACACCATAAATATTTATTAACTTAAACTCCAATTTGGTGTATGTTCACAGAATTAAATAACACATATTTTTTTTATTTTAGTATTTTATTTTAATACGCAAAAAATCGTGCAAAGTGGAGTAGGTTGAGTAGGAAGGCAGACCCTGGTAATAGCCGGGATTAATGCCAGGAAGAAGAAGAAGACTTATCATAAGAAAATATACATTACCTATATATAATTTTTATAATTGCTACTTATAAATTAGAACTAGACTGATATTTAAGAGGGCTTTTATACAGATACTATATTTAAAAAAAACTGGTCAAGTGCGAGTTGCATTCACCCACCAAGGTCTCCGTAACAATTTCAACATTGTAGGTCGACGGATAGTATAATTTATAAAAATGTACAGAACTAAGTTTCATGAAATACGAAATATGAATTTTCACTTTTCAGATTTTTTCCTTTAAGTTTTCACTTCACGTGTACGGCACTCTATAGATTTTGAATACGCTGCCAATTTTATACAAAATGCAGGAAAAACGATGCATAAGAGCTCGTATATTTTTATTGTGATGATTTAGAACCAAAATTTTTTGTCTGCTTCAAGAGACCATAGACCTGAATGTTTGATATTAACTTCAACTTGATACCTAACGTGAACTTGAGATAATTAGTCTTGGCAAACGGACAAACGGACGACAGAGCTGTCCTATTCAGTTTTTACCTCTTAAGGTACGGAACCCTAAAAATATATAGATGTATGGTTTAAGCAACCGAATTTATCAACAGCTAGCAGAAGAATTTAAGCAATAAATTCCAGTATATATTAGTGCGTCATACCCTAATGCGATCGAATGACGAAAGTAACGGTCTTGATAACGAGGACTATAAAATCGGGGAGTCACTTGAGTGCTTTGGGGTGCGATTTGATAAGGAATATGGAATATGGATTATATGCGGCATGGAAAGTCAAACGTTATTTTACATTAGATGATATAGCATGCTCAATTTTATTTAATATAATAAAATTAATATATAACCATAATATGAAAAAAAAATGTTAGTTTTATTTTAAGTAAAATGTCTATACCATTGGATACATGTTTAAAGCATAAAATAGGAGGACGTACCTTTGCATGAGGAAGGGCCGGGTGGTCTGTGCCCACCCCAGAATTTCTACTAACAAAAAATATAAACCTACTAGTTTTTTTTAAATGTTATTAATCAGAAGTTTATTTTCAAGCATTTACCAGGGCAGGCAGAGGAAACGAAGTGCTTAGACGATGCATTTGTTATTTTTTTTTTTATAAAATTAGTGAACTAAATATTAAAACTATAAATAGCAACAAAGTTAGATATAGGCATTCACCCTTGCCCATAATAATATGAGTAATAAATATTAACATATAAGAGTGTTAATTATTTAAATTAGTAGTCATCAAAATGCCTTCACGCTTATATTTACCTACCATTAAGGTAACATGAGCTTTCATGAAAGAATTTTAATTCGATTCGTTCTTCGCTATAAAAGTAAATAATTACACATAAATTAATTTTATGACTATGAAATAAACTTCATACTTTGTAATTCTATATGACAATTTAAATAAATATAATAAATAATTGTTTTTTTTTCTTTTTTCGCTGAAAAGCCAACCTTACAGAATATATCGAAGAAATAGACGCAGCAAAACAAGAACTATCCTTGTGCCTTTTCTAAATTTGTATTCCAAGTCAAATTCAACCCTTATATTTTATCTCACTTCCTCTTAGAGAAATAGTATTTCCTGTCACATTTCTTCCTCCAATGGCGGATGCTGTAAGAAAAACAAAGGTGGGGACGAAACTTTGAAGGGGAAGGGTGCTCGTTCGAGTGAAATACGACGACTTGCGGGGCAAACTTAGAAGGGAGACAATCAATAAGCATGCGTATTAACTAAACATCCAAAATCTGGCTTAGTAATAAGTAAAATGTAGATGGATACTATAAATTGATATACTTATCCATTTGTTTTTTTTTTTTAATATGTACCTATAATCCATAGATTTCATGTAAATTTGATAGAAATAATTAAATGCTTATTTCTAAAGTAGGTCTTAATATAATTAATAAGTTTAGTTATATGACTTTCATGACCTAAAGATTACTTCATAACATATATATATATTGTAATAATATTAATCATCCAAATTGGCCAAAATTATAAAAATCTATTTCCACATCCTTCATTTCCCTTCTTACCTTACCTTACCTAAATGATAGGTAGGTATAATAATTGGGTAATTAGTAATTTGGATATACGTACATAAACTAAAAAGATTAACTTTTAAATAATCAATTTAATAAATTAATGGCGTTGCGTGTTATTTTAAATCAAGCTTTTACCATTTTATTACATAAATTAAGTAATAGCCTGATTATAATATTAAGTATGAAGGTAATAATTAATATAAAAATATTTAAATACACAAATCCACATTTGCCCTTGTTCCTTTCTTTCAATAAAATTTAATGATAAAAAAAAAACTAAATTCAGGCCAGTCGTGGCGCAAGGGCACTAAGTGTGACTGTAAAATTGACTGGCTGTAGGTTCGATCCCCACTCGAGGAAATAAAATATTTATTAAAATGGACCGATATTTTCATACCTTCGCTCTCATCTTGAGGCAAAACGCGGCGTGAGTTCTGCCACTCCACACTCAATGCCTCCAAATGTCGTTGAAAAGTGAAGAACAGAGAACTTAACACAAGGTTAATTAATTATTAAGTATATGTATATACTTAATAAGTACACCAAATATATAATAGACACACCTACCTAGATACCCAAACTATATATTATAAAGAGAAATAGAAGTTTTCAGTTTTATCGCCACGGACGATGGGAAGTGCCCGGAGCTCGCAAAGTTCCCAAAGCTCCCATCTCCGTTGATTAGCAAGCACTAGAGGGATTTAATGATTACTTTCAGCCGTGTAATTATGTTCGACCTACCGCCAAGTTATGGCCGTAGTAATGGCCGGAGCGTAATGGATCTCGTATGTACCTAATGTAGGTACTTGTATTTGTAAGTTTGAATTTCGAAGCTTATTACTTAGGATTATTTTTTTTTATAAAAATTTTTTTAAGAGATTTGGTAAAGCTACTATGAAATGGGCGAAAAGTAAAGTATAATTTATCTATTAAATATTTCCAGAAAAATATATTCTGACGCTTGATTTATTTAAGTTTAAATAATGTATTTTGTTACACATAGTGTATTGTTGTTTTTTGCGCAAAACATCGTGGAAAGTGGAGTAAGTTGAGTAGGAAGGCAGACCCTGGTAATAGCCGGGATTAAAGCCAGGAAGAAGAGTGTATTGTTGTTTTTGAAATACTAAAAATATAAAAATATAAATCCAAAATTATTCCTAGAAAATATCTTGGAACTTTATATATGGAGTAATTCCGTCACTTAAACGCTCTCACTTTAAAACAGAGCCATCTACATATTTGACTAGAAACTTTCACTGTTCAAACTTGGGTCGACATCTCTTATTGAAATAATATTCTAGCTTGTTTTTTAGTAGCGAGTGGTAAGTATCAACAAAATGTTAATAATTATTTAAATATTTATATTACAAAAAACTACAAATATATAAATCGTTAATTATATAATATTATTTTCCATAAAATACAGTCTACAATACATTACATATTTACAATAGAATATTGTTATATCATAAAGTTATAAAGCGCCATCTGTCGTTAATTCAATAAACTTCTATGGAAGTTGTAGTAAGCGTTCAGCTTATTTACATTCTCTGCGTCAGCTGCGTATTAGCGTAGGTACTTGAGAACTTCTTTGGATTTTTAGTCAAATGTAGCTCCATCTATGTGATAATAAATTAATTAAATATAACAGAAAGTTTTGCATCTTAAAGCTCTCCGGACTGAGAGTTAAACTTTGTATCTTTGTGAGTGATTATTAAAGTAGATACAGAAAGAAAAAATATTTATTATTAGAAATCAATAAAAAAAATCCAGCATAAAAAATATACCAATTGTTCTACGCCAAGCGTTGCATCTTCAATTTTTTTACTCTCTCCCATTTCTTCGAGTGGGCCTTGAACCTACAACCTATCACGTTTACAGTCACTCTTTGTACCCCTGCGCTAGGACTGGACGCACTAAAACACTTTCCACTGGATTTCAAAATACATATGACCCAATTAATTCTTTCATTTTGGATTAAACTCGCACTGCGCCACGATGACTCTTAAAATAATTATATTAAAAAAAACTGTAATAATTTATTATTGTAATAATAATTAATTATTATTGCAATAATAAATTAAATTCTATTTGTATTTCATTGGACACGTAACTGCTTACAAGTGTTGTATTAGTGCATCGTTTTGTAGCTCCTTCCTCCATTACTTAGGCCAGAAGAGGTTGATTACAGTGGACGAGGCGAAAGAGGTATGCAGAGGCAATAACATTTGGCGCTCCTTTCTCAGACTACCCAACTAGGGATGCAGCGTGATGCAAGCTAAAACAATATATAATAAGTGCAGCATTAGATAAAGATTTACTCAGAGCCCAAGTTTTTGTAAATTGCCCAAACATGACGCCCCTGTACAAAAAAATATTTAGTAAAACCTGAAATTGAAATATACGTATAGTATTTTAATTTCCTCGTTCTGGTTAGAAGGCAACGCGCGGTATTAACTTCTGCCACTTCATACGCAATGCCTCGAGAATTTGGCGAGAAGTATGAAACGGAAGTAACTTAATGGTAAATGGTACGATACGGTAAATGGTAACGCAGTATCTTAACACCAGTTTCCTAGGTTCCCTTTGCCTACGCTTCTATGTGCATTGTGCAGGATACATACATAAAATACTTAGGTAGACACTAATTCACTAAATTATGCCTCTATAGAACCTAACTGGTATCTATTTTGTTAGATACATAAAAAAAATGAAGAGAAGAGTCTTGACAGGAGTACCTAGGTATAATAAGTATAAGGATTTACTTAAACAACTATTACTTAGTACATACTTTTTTTAAATAATTTTAATATTTCGTAGCTTTATTTTCATTTATAATTAAAACTATTCAAACTAATGTTGTTAAGTTAGAACATATTTTTATCAACTCTACCACATTATTATTCATCATAAAAAAAAAATACAGTTGAATTGATAACCTCCTTTTCTTACAGAAGTCGGTTAAAAAAATAAAGATCTTATGATTTTCATTGATACTATTATTCTTAATAGAACAATCCAAAGCCACTGTTTCCTTGTGTGAATAATAACTTTTTTATAATAAGCATTATTGTCGATTTGATATTATAACATATTTCCTTTGTTTTAAGGTTCATCTAAGCTTAGTGCTTTGGTTATGCTAGGTGCCTAGTGTTGTATAATTTCTTTGTAGGCATTTATAGCCTGTGCTAGCAAAAGCTTTGTTGTAACAACGAAGTAGATAATGGCGGCCTACCCTATTGCACTAGAAGGGTCCATGGTTACCCCCTTATGAACTTTGCCAGCCGGAGCGAGGACTTAATGCGAATTCCGCCAATCCCTGGCGATATATCAAGATCGATTAACTACGAAGGGGAAAAAATTGATAAGTTTCGCATTTTGCGGAATAGCGTTTTGCTGACATAGGCTTTAGTGAAGAATGGCATATTTAATTATTGTTCTTAATTGTAATAAATTTGCTTGACCAAAGCGATATACAAGAAACGAAGCGTCGTCAATCATTATCAGATATAATTTGTATAGGTCGGTATATAGAAGTTATCTGACAATTCCCAAACGACTAGTGTCTCGTGTAAATTTTAAATTTAACAATCACTCGAAATAATAATGATATATTTCATAATTGAGAAGAGTCTCTATTACTTATTATAAACTATTCATTTTATTATAATAAGTACCTACTTGTACGTATCTTTTACGTTAATAGAATTTTCTCTCATAAATAAAGAAAAAAATAAAATAATGGTGGAGCAGTAGATGTAAAGGAATAAGTTTAGATATAGGCAACGAAGTGCCTCAACGCTAGGTTCCCTCTACCTACCCTGCTGTGTGTGGGATACAACGTGAAGCTGATTTATTTATTTTTTTGGTTCCTTAACGTAATCATTGGAACTTTAATTGAATTGAAACAAAACGATTTATTTATAATGTAAGCTTTAAATTTCTTAAATTTAAATTGGTTTTGTACGTAGGTATACCTACCCACGACCCACGGAGGCATAAATATTAGGTAAATATATAAACGTAAATGCCTATTTATCTATATATATAAACAAACCTAAGGCCAGTGGCCTATAAGAATGGATAACAGAACAAAAAAGCATTTCAGCATTGACAAAAGATGAAATATTTAGGGTAAATATATAAAATACAACGTTGTAAAACGGTTCGTTGTGGAGGTTTATAGCGGCCATAAATCGTTTTATCCCAAAGCAGTGATTATCACACGCATTGTTGCTAAATGCATGCCTTCAATATTATACGAGTACCTATATTGACTGGAGTAGAGCAAAAGAAAAGATTATTCCAGAGATGGATTGTGTTAAACGGAATATTTAATATGGTATTTATTAAACATATATACTCAGTGGTGGAGAATTCAGTTCACTCAAGAGAATGCTAAGTGTGTCTTTTAACGATTTAAGCTTAAGATATTTACATCATATAAACTCTATCTAAAGCTTAAAAAGCAGAGAATAACTTTATTAGAGTAAATTATTATGGTATGTTAGCCAAAAACCTGATATGTAGATAAAAAAATTACAAGCAGTATTGTCGTATACATATGTACTTACATATTTCAAATTTTCTTTTGCATTTGGTCAGTTTGGTAGCTTACCAACGATTAGTTGCAATCGCCGCTCAATAAATATAATAGGTACTAAAATATCATTATACATTTCTATCATTTTCTATGATATTTTCACTTTAAAATAAACTAAAATAGTTAAAGGACAATATGTATCAAATAAGTTTAGTAGGGCCCTGCTTCAAAGATGCCTACACCAGAATATGCATCACGAATAAAGGATTTAGGACGACGGGTGTCTGCAATTTTATTACTGATATATAAAAGGGTAGAGCGGCTCATCTAACAAACAAAACGAAATAGGTCAGTCACACTTTAGTCATGGTGTTGTGTGTTTTAATAAGACAAATCAAGCAAATGAAAAAGTCAGTCAGCTTTAAAAGCTTATTACAAAGTTTAATATATAAGGATAAATAATTTGTGGTGATCTTCGAAATGGAGGAATATGGATATTCATCGAATGATAATATGGCAGTTACCACCATCTTCTTCACAAATCTCGATTTATTGGTAAGTAAGTTTACTATATTTTATTTTAATTGGTACATTTTTTTTATTTTAATGTGCCTGCCTGTTTCTATAAATTTACAGGAAGATATTGCCTATTTATATCTCAAGATTCAAATTGTTAAACTAGGTGCCTATGTAGGTAGATGAAAATTAAATAATCTAGTTTTTACTTACTATATTATTATATTATTATTATAAGTACCTAGAACGTAGGTACCTATAATATACGATTGTAGTTTTAAAACATTCTATATTCAAATATTGCTCTCAATAATCCTATTCGGCAAACACCTACCAATCACAAAGAACTCTATATCAAACTGTCACTACGACTGAAAAATGTACTGTCCGCCATTTTGAATATGCATTTAAAACGCATGCGCATTATAAAAGAAAGTGGGACTGGCGAATGAGGGGCTCTCTTTCTGCGCCATTGCTATAAAGGCGGGAACTAACGTTATATTATAATGGATCGATATAATCTCGAGCATGGAATATGGCTAACCGAATTTATATTTAAGTAAAGCTACGTGATCTAAATTTAAAACTTACAGTTTAGTTCATAATATTATGATTTTTTTAAATATTTTAACTGAGAAAAAAATATTTTAATTATGGAAATAATTAAATTATATCGATTCTGGAGGATAGACAAAAACTGATCCTTATTAGGTATTAGGAAACTATGTAGATAAATAAGTATGGTATATAAATGTAGCATTAAGATCACCTAATAACAAAACTCTAAAAAAGAAATAGGCTTATAAAATATTCATAAATAAAACTAAATACTTAAGTATAAAATAATTACTATGATACCTACTCTAGACAAAATAACTTACCTAAGGCTTTACATAATTTTAAAAAAATGTTTTAAGTATCTATTTAATAATAATATTTAGCTAATATAATCGGTATACGTAATACCTATGGGTTATAAATGCAGCATTGCCTAATAACAAAACCCTAAAAAGGAAATAACTTATAAATTTACATAATTAAAAAAAAATATTTTAAGTATCTATTTAATAATAATCTTTAGTTATTCTTCTTAAGCCAATACAATGCTAATAAGTATAACCGGTATACGTAATATAGTACCTATAGTAGATACTTGTAATAATATTTTATACCGTCTTGGCTATAGGTACTTATGTAAAAAATTTGATTGGCTTACAGTCTATGGAAAGCTAGTATTTTATTCGTCTCTAATAATAATTTCTATTTATTTTGAACATTACATTTCCAAATAGCAAAAAATACCAAAAAGATTTTAAGTACCTATGTAGGTACAAGCATTCACTTGAGTGGAAATCACTTCCACAGTCTTGAGAGTCAGACTCCTGAGAGTCTTTGAAAACAATTTAAAATGCGAGTTAAAATTCAAGTAGGAAAATCATAATATTATGAGAACTACTTATAAAAATAATTATCGAATCTCTTGTAGGTATCCTCCTATTGATAGTCAATGGCCTCATGTTAAATCTTTCTTAATGCAAAATATCACACGTCCTGCGACTTTTTTTCAGGTGGAACACTTTTAAGTAATTTAAAAAAAAACATACAATTTGAATAGTCGGTAGTTGAAATATTTTTTTTTAGAATCTGTAACAATCTCATTGTTGTTACGTTACTGATGAATTTGACTAAGACATAACTTCTTTTCTGGCCATTTTAAAAATAAAAGATATCAGAGCAATCTTAAAGGGCATTTTTCAATAAATAATTTCTGCTACAAATGTGTTATTCATTTATTTGAGTTTTAGAGTGCCTTTTTCCGCCCAATTTTCGAAACATTACGATTTGGATGGCGGAAATCAACGCTGCGCTCTTCATACCAGAGTCTGATATTAAAAATAATTCGTTCCTCCGAGTAGAAATCGAACACACAACTGTCGCGTTTACTATTAGACCATGAACGGCTAGGTACTCCACGTGCGCATAATAGCTGTTAACCTAATATCATTAACGATATCTAGAATAATATTAATTATTTTAGATTAAAAAAACGTTACCGATGAAGTTAGAGTACCTATACTTACGTAGGTATATAAGACTAACTTTGAAAAATAATAAAAGAAGCAAAATATACCTACTGACAATCAAATTATTCAGAATATTATTCAGAGTGAATTATCAAAATTAAAAACAAAGTTTAAAAAATTCGTTCTGATCGTTCCCTGTTAATCCCTCAAATACGCTTTACTTTCGTGTTAGGACTGCAGAATAGCCTAATTACCTATCATTACACCAGTGCCAATTTTTAACCCATTTTTTGCCGTTTTTGCCGTCATTGCCGTAATTTCGAAAAAAAAATTACAGACGGGCCGATAACAAATCCATATATTTCAATAGGAATTGTGGATTTTTCGTAGTGAACCGTAAAAGCATTTAATTTACCTACTAGTTCAATTTGTAGCTACTGCAATAAAAGCTTTTTTAGGTATATTTAACATTTTTATATCTTATATACCTACAGCTTCGTTCGTAGATCATATAATCCATGTTTACCTAGTGCGTAGGTATATAATTAAAGTAGACAGTAGCAGTCAGGACACGTTCGCTATAAAAATAAAAAAGCCATAAAATCTAAGATAAAAAGTGAACCTACATAAAACAGTGCTATGGAGCTATTTTTCTTTATCCAATTTGCAGAGGGATAAACTAGCAAGAAATAAAGTAAAAGTATTTACCTACTATAGGTTTTTTTTAAAGAAGCAATAATTATTTCTTACACTTCAGTATATTAGATTCTTAAGCGCTTCTAATCTGGAGTTAGAATTCTAACAGTTTAAAGATAAAGTTAGAGTTTAAATATATCATATACCTACAGGAGGTTGAAATCATTTTAAGTGTCTGGCAATGGACAACGTCATTTCTAATATTATTCCCAAGAAAATATCTAAAAAAATAGTTTATTAGAGCTTTATAATTTAACGAAAGTTAGGTAGGTAGGTAGTAGTTTTTTATTTCTAATATTATTCCCGAAAAAATATCCAAAAATTAGTTTATTAGAGCTTTATTTTAACGAAAAATAGGTACTCTTTTTTGCAACTTAGTTACCTTATACCTATTAAAGTAACCACCACAAGAAATTACAATTCCCTGATACTTACCAGTATTGGGCACTTTCAGGCTTTATAAAATAACGAAAGTCTGGCTACTATTACCTTTATTTTTATTATGATTATTTACATTTTTACTGTGTTATTTATCTCTTAAACAAGTCTCAACATTAAACGTAAATTGTAAAATCATATATTGGAACCCACGATACAGGAATACTTAGTGCGGGTACCATCAGATGTAACAAAAATTGTGAATGTTATTTGTTAATAAATATCTTTTATCTTATCTTTTATTAGCTCTTAGGTGAATATTAGTTAGCTATCTATGCAATAAGTAACAAAAATCGAAGTCTTGGACGCGTGGTTTCAAT
The DNA here is from genome assembly GCA_016802625.1 of Heliconius numata. Lineage (NCBI taxonomy): Eukaryota > Metazoa > Arthropoda > Insecta > Lepidoptera > Nymphalidae > Heliconius > Heliconius numata. Next base: position 49,312 of record JAEBDU010013162.1, read on the forward strand.
TCTGTAACAAGTATTTACTAGAGTTAAAAACTAAATGATTCTATAACACTCTATTAAATATTTACACTAAAAACTTACCTATAAAATCACACACATCTATATACCTACATAAGTAGATACCCCCTATTTTCCCCTCTCATAATATATTTTGATAATATAAAACAAGATTTGTCGACTGATTTGTTTTGGTTTACGCTATACTCTATAAAATATACGTCAACCGCTAATTTGAGATTTACGATATCGTAAATCAGGGTTGTTTGGTTCCCTTACGGCTTTCTCAATGAGAATGGAACATGAAATATCGATAAAGATAAATCAAACTTTTATTGTATGCTACGCTCTTTCAATATTTTGGGAGAAGTAAATAATAAGTAGGTAGATATTTATACATTGCATCTGCCTAATAAGAACCGAAAATAAATCTTCTTGAAAATAAGTCTTACTTCAGGGACATAAGCGTGGGGCTGTAAACGTGACGACTGTGGATTCCTACCACTCAGAAGGAAATACCTTGAAATGGTGGGACATAGGAAAATCAAGTGTCTTAATGGAAACGGATTGCCAACCCACAAATGATGGCACACTTACTCTCCTGTCCGAAATGTCCATTCACCTGCTTACATAACGACGTGATTAAGGCAACAGATGCCGCAGTCAACGTGGCTAAATACCTACTGGCAAAATATTATCTGAATTCTCCAAGCATTGACAGGAAGAAGAAGAAGAACGGAGTGTCATAACAACAGATTCCCAGGTTCCTTCCATAGGTACCTTGCTATATACAGGATAAAGCGGATGCGGAATGAATATATTAAAAAAAAAACATCATCTACTAATCAGCTTCACGCTGTATTCCGCGCACAGGACGATAGATAAAGAACCTAGTGCTATGACTCTCCATTCTGTATTTTCCGCCGAATTCTGACATTTTTATTTTTGCCTGGACACCAGAGCGAAGAAATGAAAATATAAATTTGAATAAAAATAAAAATATATCATGTCCTCGAGTGGGATCGAACCCACAACCAGTCGCGTTTACAGTCACACTTTGTGTCCCTGCGCCACGAATGACCTGAAAAAAATATTAATTACATAATAGTATAAACTAATAAATTTATAGTATTAAAGCAGGCGTCTCAATCAGTTTTAAGGTTAGGACCAAATTAAATAGGATAAGTCAGTCATCACTGTCAGTTAGTAACTAAATATCATAGGTAAGTTTTCTAAACATTTCACTTAGGTATAGATAAAATTCACCTCAATTCTTTTTTCCTATTTTATCTAATAATATTATCTTTTACTATATAGTAAGATAATAAACAATAACGTTTTTATTAAATAACTAGCTCGCGCCGTCGGCGTCGCCCGCTTGAACTACTCAATTATTTATTTTCTCATCTAACATATTTTGATGTTCTAATAACATTAACATTTTAAAGATAATTTCAATGCATAGCTAACAAAAGATTGAGCCAATCCAATGAAACACTTATTTTATAGCAATATTGTCATATGCATAGGTATGCCTATTATTTATTTATTGATTTAAATAAAATTAACACTAAATGTTAAGGGAAGTTTGCCAAAGTAAAGGACTTAAGACTGCATTTAAATCGGTTTCAGAGACTAGTGACAGATAAACAGACAAACAGAATTTTAAAATAAGTAAGGGAGAAGCGGCATGAAAGAGCCAGTTTACTAAATGAAGCAAAAAAATATAGGTACTTTTAATTAAAGAAATTAAGATTTTTTTCCCTCAAATTATTATTTATTTATTAAACTAGGTAATTTCGTACGAAATAACCCTTAAATACAATAATTAATCAATATAATATTCATTTTAAAAAAATGTGTCATTTGGCTCTTTCATAACATTTCGGTATTGAAAGAGCCATTAAAAGTTATGAAAGAGCCAGTCTTATATTATGAGGTATAACAGTGAAAATTATGCAAAACAATATTAAATAAAAACGATTTAATAATTCTTATTAAAAAGTAATGTTTTTTTAAATTCTATCATTCATTTTAAGTAGATAATTCTAACAAACTTTTTAATCTTATATTATTCAGACCAATCACATTATATTATTTTATTTATATTCTATTTTTCTTAACATTATATTATTCTTAACATTATACAACATAAAATCTTTGCAGTGCTTAATTTCTCAAAAAATATTTTTACATTACGTTTTATTAAAACTTATTGCTCGGGACAGTGAAGTATTTTCAGGTTTTCTCAGAGTTAAATCTTTATGCTTCTTCATGAATCCTTTGAGCCAATCATCACTCGCATTTTCAATTTCTTTCCACTTATCTAGGTAGAAACCATTTCTACAATGTAGAATTGAAGAACAATTTAATTCTTCAATTACTGATTTTTCGGGAATTTTTCGTTTTTTCTTTCGGCTCTTTCAAGGCCCGTCCAAGGCTCTTTCATTACTTATTCTATAAAAAAATGTAACCTCCAAAATGACAACGATATCAAAACTTTTCAAACTCAATTTTAATGCAGTTACAAGGCCAAATATATACATAAACTCAATCTATATTCCAATTACCCGTATTTGTTTACTAAAAAACAACTCAAAGAAGGTAAAATACTTACTTTGGAATGCCAAAAACTTCAACTCGACGTATCGGCGTCCGTTGGTTCGATGATGAACTGTAAAATTTTTGTGGGTGGCGGGAAATCAATATTGCCATTTAAAAATAAAATATTCTAACGAATCCATTCCTGAACTACTATAATATGAGCAAGTGGCTCTTTCAAAACCTGGCTCCTTCATGCCACTTCTCCCTTACATCGTTTTGAGGCGTATTATATCAATAAATGTCCCCAATAATTGGTTTTCTGATATGTCTTCCATGTACAGACAGGAATGAGCTACAGCTTCATCTTATTTATAGATATTAATATTATTACCAAAATTTTAAATATCTATAAGTAAAGCTTATTACACTGTTAAAGAATATTTAGAGGATAAACATGTATGAAATTAATGTCTATTGAATGTCAGGCAGGACAGCTGCCAGCTAATGTACTTAATAGTAAAATATACCATTGACTTTGAAAAGAGCAACTGTTGAGTTTCTTGCCGGGTCTTCTCAGCAGAACTGCCTTCCGAACCGGTGGTAGCTTTTTGTTGACATGTACATTTGACGATTCAAAAGTGCTTTTATAGTTTATTTGAATAAAGAATAATTTGAATTTTACATTTAAATAAAAAATATTTTACATAATAAAGAGTTATCTACATAAGTATTATTTAAGAAATAGTAAAAAGGAATATATTATATTATACTGGAGCATAATAAGTACATTGAAGTAATAAAAGAAAAAGTTGTATAATTCCCAGATACCCCAAATCGAATATATTCAGACATTAAATTTATAGCTCTACGACTCTAGGCACGTATTATGCAAGGCATGCAATTTTCTTCCCGATCTTTATTTTATTTTTATGATCGTCTACTTGAGTAATGAAAAACTATTAAAGTGTTCGTGTGGGGATAAAACGAGGGTCGTTGGGACCTTCCACTTTTATTGCAGCCTGACGAATAGCACATCGCCATTTTTATAGCCCCGCCAATTTCACGAGGCACCCCACGTTTACGCGTTAGAATTATAAATATGTGTATATATCTGAGTAGAAATTGTTTATATGTAAGTATAACATATACGCATATAAAATATATATAATATTATAATTTAAATTCTAAAGTTAACATCATTTCACTGTTATTAATATTTGTTACCTTTACTTTTTAACCCAAAAGTGGTCATCAGAGACAACTTTTGTAGCTTGCTATTAAAAATATCACAAACGTGAAAAATCTCGTATGTTCCATAAACTGTATTTATATTACAGAAAATCATGTCAATCATTTTATTGACTTAATGCATTAAAATTAGAAATGTATAAAATGCAATGTAATTTTCTTGCTAGGTTACTACCTATTTTGAATTATGAATGTGAGTACCTACCTACATGCCTATTTCAAGTTCTATCAGATATAAAAAGCCATGAATATGTCTATAATCAAATACCGATTATATTATAGTTTAGATAGGTATATCTAATACAAATAGTACCGTATATATAAGTACCTACTTACATAATTAACTTTATATTTGGCATTTTCATTTTGATAACGCAAATTTTTTTTTATTGTAATAATGTTTATATAAGAGTTATTTAATAGTAGTCTAATGATATTCTAAATATTATCATCATAAGTAACATTTCAAAATATTTTTTTATGTAACTTCACGCTGTATCCCTCATATACGGGGGTAGGTAGAGCAAACCTGGGGACTTAATGTTAAGACATCCCGTTCCCATTAAGATATTTCCGTCTCTCACTTTCCTCTGATTTCTGGAGCCATTGCATAAATTGAGTGAGGGATTTCAACTCCGCGCTTTGAATATTTGAAAATTAAATATTTAATTTTTTAAATATTTAATTTTCTTGAATGGAAATCGAACCCACAACTTATCGCATATACAGTTGCACACTTGTTGCCTTGCACCACGATTGGTATATTGTTTATTTAATTCATTTTCAAGTTCCTACGTATTTTTTCAATCAAGCAATTTACAAGCACATTTAAAGTTACATATAAATTTTAGTAGTGGGTATCGATCCTATAGGAAGCTCCAACCGGCTCGGGATGCAATTTTATTGAGAAGAGCCGGCACGATATGCAACAGTTGTTTTTTTTTTTTAATATAACGTAGGTAACTGGCACAGTCGGTAGGATAGTCGAAATATATCAATGAATCAATCAAGGATATTTCGAAACTCAATCGTATTTCTCTGTCGAAATATTCCAATCTGCACATTTATATTTGCTTAACTTTTAAATATAGGTAAAAATTTTTAACATTAACTCAACACTCTTTAAATATGCGCAGGCATATTTTTTTCAGAGATGTAATACCTAGTAGGTAGTTAGTGTCGATATTAACTTGTTACTGTTCTCTTCAAAAATTAAATAATCATAATTTTAAAGGTAGGGTAGAGTACCCCAAATGTGCGTGGTTTAGAAATAATACGATATAAGTAGGTAAATAATAACGCTTTCATTGCAAATTTATATAAAAAATTAACAAAAAACAATAAATTAAAAAAAATCTGCGAATGTTTGCCAATAAACGACGAACAAAACTCACTCACCATGAGTGCTGTATTTTATCAGGGACATATTACCTTTTCCCTACTCACCCGGTTTGTCGAGCCAGTAGGATTAAGAACATTAACCTCAACTTAAAAAAAAAAGAGTGCCGTCTCCGTGTGCGAAAAAGCGCCCTAAAAAATATATGTTTTTTTAAGTTATAGGTGGCATTGCACTTTGACTATTGGACTGTTTTCCAAAGAAAATAATGATTCAAAGGAGTCAAGTCACTAAAAATTGTAATTATCCAAACTCAATATACTTAACATTTTTTACAAATATTTCCTATGTTCATACTACATATCATACCATTCTTGATATTTGCGCCATTTAAAATTTTGAACTATAATTTATTGTTTATTACTACCGGATATTTTTTTATCTGAATCCTCATTTGAAATAGTGTTTTAAATCTATATATATAAAATCGAAAGGTCACTCACTCATCACGAAATCTCAGAAACTACATGTGCTAGGAATCTGAAATTTTGCATAGGAGTTACTTATAGGACGTAGGTGCTCGCTAAGATGGGAATTTGCAATATTCGACTTCTAAGGGGTTGTTTTTGGGGTTGAAAGTTTGTATGAAACTTCGTTACTACAAATGCTAGGAGTCTCAAATTTTGCATAGACGTCACTAGGACGTAGTCTTGGAGACAGAAATTGATAATAACATAGTTCACGCGGGTGAAACCGCGAGCGGGCCGCTAGTTTCTAATATAGCCTAGTAACTTCGGCAGTAGAATCTGTTTTAATCATCCAGTTAGTACTGCAATGAGAGAGGTTAATATAAAAGATTAGAAAACATAATAAATTCTATAACAAAACTTCATTTTTTAATAATATTTTAATAATTATTATTTTAATTATTATTAAAACATTTGTCACGAATTGAAAGTTGATTAAGAACATTTTAACAAGTATATTTTTTTAACAGATTAAAAATATATTCAAAGACAATTTGAGATTAAAATTCTCTATGGTATGCACCTAGCTCTTATTGGCTGTTATTTGCTTCCTTGTTTTGCTTTGCCAATATGGCGCCGCTGGTGTTATGAGATGACAACATCGTAGTTTGTGCCCTATTTGTCATTATTAATGTTTTAGTCAACATTAATTAACTACCTCACGAGTTCAAAGAAAGTCTGTAAATGTAATGTAAGTTCTAATAAACGTGAACGTGACTTATTCGTATATTATTTTGAAATGAATACATTTCAATGCGTACGTAAAGAAAGTATATAGCTCCTGTAAAAATGGCGGGTGTGTTATCTTTATGGATTGTGTTTTCATTGCTATTGGAGAAAGTCTAATGAGTGAAATGTTAGTGTTAATACGTTCAAACAATTAAATATTAACGTGGGATCCGTGTACATGGGTAACATGTGCTGCTTGATTCTTTGACATTTCAAGAGGTGATTAATTTATAAAGACGGCGCAGGTGTCATTGTATTTGATGAAATTATCAGAATGTCGCGTTGGGGCAGAGGCCGAAATGGCAGCGTGGCTGTGCCACTGGACGCTGCTTTATTTAGAGAAAATAGTAATTGCCCATCGGCTTCTCGGTCTGCGGGAACAGTGGGCAAATGGGGAACTACGAGCTTCACTTCAATTCGGAGCGCTCCTTACGGTAAATATCATTCAATTGTACATTCTTGTTTGGCCTTGAGAAACAATATGTAAACATAATTTCTTATGTAGACTTATTTACTTATTATTAAAAAGTGAAAGTTATTTTTCACAAATATTAAAATCTAAGTAAGCGAGTGCTTAGTATTTCTAATTAGATTAGAATGTAATGTTAATATTGTTCACTATAAATAAAGTATCTTTATTTCAGCATATCAAAGCAATGCTGTCAAAAAACCTGTTCAAGACCAAAATAGTCCCTTAACAGTGCCTGCAGTAGAAACTGAACAACCTCCACCAAAGCCTAAAAAGTTTTTCAAGTCTCGCAATGCAGAGCTGTATCCACCAGTACCACAGATTACTTATGCTCCCCCTGAGTCAGCTGCACCACTATCACCTGAACATCCCTCAACTAAAGAAAAGAAAAGCTATAAAAGGAGCAGATACAATAGAGGGGATTCATCCTCACCAGAGTTACCCAGACGCAATTCTGAGAAAGGCAAAGCTAAAAAGAATATAGCAACTAAAGCATCAAAAAAAGAAGATGTTTTTGCTGAGAATTCTCAACCACCTAATAAGAGATATTTAAGTCGGAATCGTGACAAAGTTATAAATTATGCTGAGGATGGGAGTAATAGTCCAATACCTGAATTGACAAGATATGAATCATTACATCCTAAGGTGCCATCACCGAAAGCAAGTCCTTTGGCGAATACATCTTCTCCAGTCAAGGCAGATGTAGCAAGCCCGTCAACAAGCAAAGAAGCAAGTGAAGAGAGAAAGCCTCCACCAATAGTTCTCAGAATATCCAAAGGCACTTCCAGAATAGTTAGTACTGATTCAAATGAAGGGTTTACCTCACCTGGATCAGACAGACATTCTTCTTTGGATATGCATTCTGACATGGGATCAGATCATAAACGTAGCCCTACCATGGAAAGCATATGTTCTCCCAAACATGAAGGTCTTAAAATTACTATAAAATGTTCAGGACTAAATCAAGAGCTCAAGAAAGAAAAGAAAAAAGATAAAAAGGAACATAAATCACATAAACGTCATCACAAAGTTGCTGAAGATGAAACTGTCAAGCGACCTGCATCACCTCAGCCAGGTTCTGACACATATGATCTATATAAAACTCTTGCATCCCCTGTCCATGAGCCAGAAAAAGAAAAGAGAAAATCCATACAGATTGATAACCTAGAGTCACAGTTGGCCAAGCTGGAATCTACAAGTACTACAGAGAAATCACCATCTTCAGAAAAGCAAATCAAAGAACCTCAACCAGAACCTAAGCCTCCCGAAAAAACTGGCAGATCTAGAAGAAACAGGCCAAATATTAATTATAGTGAACATGATGATGATTTTGATGCAAAAGGTTTTTCAAGTAAACATGTTATAAAAACTGTAAGTGATTTGAAAAAAGAAGCTAAGAAAGGTAGGAAAGGTAGACATGAACCAGTCAATGAAACTCCTTTAGTTGTATCATCACCTGACCACCAAGATGAAATTGACAATGAGCCTGAATCTCACATAGAACAAAATGACCTTATTGATATATTATCTGGTAGCAATGAAATGGCTGAAAGTGTGTCACACAAAAAAATTAAAAAGCAGAAACATAAGCACAATAAACATTTAAGTCCAGATCCTACATTAGATATTCAAGAAACAACAAGCCAAGAGGAACAAGGTGATGAAAAAGAATTAGAAATAAATGAAGAACAACCAGTAGCTGAAGCTGGTCATAACATTGAATCAAATGAGGCACAAATGCAAACTCAGTCTTCAGACTCTGCTTACAACAGCTGTCCAAATGAACTGTCTGAGGAGGAGTCACAAAAGGGTCATCAAGATGAAGTGTTTAAATCTCCACATAACATAGACTCTGAGGAGCATGTTAGTGATAAACCAAGTGTTAAACTAGTGATTACTAAGAAAAAGGGTTCTATATTCAAGAGTAAGTCATTGGTCAACGACAACCCCTCACCATTACCAGCTAGAAAGAGACGTCACCTTTACAAACATGAGTGGGCAAATGATGTAAGTACTTTTCAAATGTTGTAATTCATAATTTCATTTATTAAATTACAGAAAACATATAAAGAAATAAAAGTTGTGCAATATAAGTGCATCATACATTCACTTACATTGCTTATGAGCATTGAAATAGCTTACAAATTGAAATTCTTCATAAATTGAAATCTGTACCAGAGTATATAGGTAGAAGGAAAATCTAATAATTATTCTTCCCTTGTAGATATCACTTTTTCTATACAGAAAATAAATTATAAATAATAGGAGTGACACAATAATAAAATTGATTGATATATTTTTATCTTTGTTTTATCTAAACATGTGTATACTGTAAACTGTATTACACTTGGAAATCATGATATTTGTTTATTTACTACTGGACTTTATCAATGTAATATTTTATCATTAGTGTTATGTTGCTATTTTTTTAACTTAAGATTATGTGTAATAATGACCCTAATGACTATTATTTTTTTTTTTACATTAATCACAAAAGAACAAAACTTTTGATAAAGCTTAAAAACAGTATTTTTTTCTCATTTGCAACAGAACATTACAATAAAACTATAAAAACCCAGAATTCATGTAAGAAATTATTTATAATAATTTCCATGCATTTATAATTTTAGAAAGGGAATGAAACACCAAGGCCTGAACAAACTGAAACAGCAGAAACCACTAATCCAGCTAGTCAGGTGTCAGAAGAGTTAACACGAGTGACTCGGTATAGAGCCGCTGACCCTATAATGGATGACCCCACTTTGGACGAACCAGTCAAACCTTATACAAGCGTTAGATGTGCTAAAGAAGCAAAAGAGGTTTTAATTTATAAATTTTTATTAAATGAAATATTTTTTTATAAAAAAATCATATTAATGGGAATATATTTATTTAGAAAATATTATTAGGACTTGTATGTAGTGGGACTCAAACTTGCACCAACCGCTAAGTAATGTGTTACATTGAGTAGTTTTAATTTATTACTTACTTATTTATAGTAGTTAGTATAATTAATTAATGATTTGGGTCAAGAAAGCGTCGACAAGGTTATTTTTTATTGTGTTTCTAGATAATTTGTTGAATATTGTTATTTAATATTTACTATTACATTTTAATGATAAATTTGTTTTGATGTCAATTTTATTTAGAAGTTAAAAAGTTTTAAATGAATTACTATGTAATTTTAATGTCTATATACTTCAACAAATAATAGTATGACTTTGGTTTAAAATAAAATTATGTAAGGACATACATTATAATAATTGCTCACTTCAATAATATTTAATGTTCATTTCAGTACTACACAGTTGTGCGGAATGTTAAAAAGGCACATCAAATACAAGAGATTGGGGAGTTTCAAGAGTTTAATGATGATGTTGAATATCTACTAGATGCATTGCAGGTTAGTGACAAAGTACATTTTAATAGTAAACAAAAATTTCTTTATAATGATGAGCTTAGCTTTTATTTATTATGAAGCTTTATTTTGAGTGAGGATTTGTATATAAATTTATACTTATAACCATAAACTGCAAAAAGGATGGCATCATTTGTATTACAATGAGAATACTCTCAATATTGTAAGAATATACTTACTTAGGTGTGTTTTGCATAATTGTTTTGTTTTTACATTTGCAGAATTATATTTCAATTAGATTGACAGGATTGTTTTTTATTATTAATGAGTTTACATTGTTTATTCAACTTAATAGCTGAAATATATCATGTAATACAAATAACATTGAAATTACAATTATTTTTATTGTACTGAATAAAATTTATTGAAGTATGACAATATTTTCTTCACAATGGTTGTGAGTTTGACCTCTATCTGGGAAATTGATTAATAACTGTTTAAGTTAAATTTATTGTTAAAGTAACAGTTAAATTGACAGGTATTGAGAGGAGCTGTGATTTCATATAAAATTTACAATCAAAGTAGAGAGATTTCGGCGCTTTACGGTTTTTGTAGTTAAATTCAATGACTTATATAGATTGTAACCAATATTACAAATTTCCAGGACAACAACCCGATGTCGACGCGGTGCCTGTCTGCCATCACGCTGGCTAGCAAGTGCACGGCGCCCGCGTTCCGCATGCACCTGCGCGCGCACGGTACCGTGCAGAAGTTCTTTATGGCGTTACATGACGCTACTAATGATCAGGTAATTATAACGAATAAATAGCACTTGAAAATATCACCTCATATCTATTGATGTGGTAAACCAGCCACTCAATATTTAATGTCTTGAATATGGCAGAAGATGGAGAACGAAATGTGTTAACAATAGGTTCAACGTATTCTGCTCTTTGTGGGATAAGAGTTGAAAATAAAGAATTAATTTTTTTTTGGCCCAAATAAGATATAAAGATTTTCTCAGCTACAGCGTTAATTAACATTCTCGCTATAAACATAATAGCATGTTTGGAAGTAAATAATAATTCAAAAAATTGCTAATATGTTTTTGCTAAAATAAGATTTCGATAATTTAAAAAAAAAACAATAATTTTTTGAGGCCATGTGTTGTTGCATTGGAATAGTCGTGCGTCTGTAACCGCAACGATTGTGGGTTCGATTCTCAATCAGGGAATGAAATATTTAATATTTCCATTTACTACACAAGGTTAAGCGCACCGCCACTCAAAACGCAATGCCTCGAGAATTCGGCGCTAAGTGTGGAACGAAAGTGTCTAAGCACCAGCTTCCCTTTGTCTACCCTGCTACAAGAGAGATACAGTGTAAAAGAACAAAAAATAAAATTATAATTTGAATATTTATTATTAAAGAGTTTAGGTCTGTGTACGGCGACGGTTATGTTCGTGTTGTCTCAAGATCGTCTAAATATGGATTTGGATCGAGAGTCGCTCGAGCTTATGTTGAATCTACTCGAGTCTGATGTATCACACAAGTGAGTTTATTTATGTTACTTATGAATCATTAGTCACATTCCTACTTATATTTATATATGTATATTTGTTGTTATTCTTAAGGGTGTTAAACAATTAATAATGCCGGAAAATTAAAAATCTTACATTTTCCAAATTGTGGCCAGGTAATAAAAATTAATGATTTTGTTGCTTTATATTTTTTACGACACCCTAAAATACTATAATAATAATCTTTTATGTGCAATCTTTACAATTGTACAGTATGTATATTACTGAAGAAATTATATGGCAAAAGATTTAACAAAAATGACAGTACTTTGTATGTATGTACATACATTAGATTTAGTATAAAATAAAAAGCTTATATAATGATAAAACTTAAGAATAAATTTCATCCAAAATTTTTAGTTTGTTAACATTTAATGTTTGTTATATAGAAACGCCCTCGACGACTGCGGTCTAACCTCCGCTCAACTTGCAAAAACACAAGAGAGGGTAAGAGAATTGTGTGCAGAGATAAAAAGTCAAGGAAAGGCTAAGCATCTGGATTTGGATAATATTACGGTAAGTTATGCGATATCTTAGATAAATATATAGTAGTGCTTCACTCTGGCAAGACAAAGTTTGGCGTTGAGTATCGCTACTAAACATAAACAAGCAATACCTTGCACAGGGGGACAGAGTGTCTAATCATTAGATACCTCTATCTACACTGTTTAATACCTGCATTTATACATAGTGTGATATAAGGATAATGTTAAATGAGCAACTTACACAGAAATGTTATAGCTATATGCCCATTTGACAATACAAACGTGCTATAAAACTGTATTATAATGAAGAAATTGTGCATTTAATAGCGTTTTAGATATTGCATGTTAAATAGAGTGAAATAATTATCTATTATACCAGTAGGGGGTTCGATCCCCATTTGAAGAAAGCAATTTAAATTTATATTTTATTTTCTTCGCTCTAGTGTCGAGACAAAAGCGCGGCGTTAAGTTCCGGCATTTAACACGCAACGCTTTCAGAAATCGGCGGAAAGTGGGGAAAGGAGTGTCTGAGCCGAGTTTCCCTCTGATTACCCTGCTGTGTGGGAATATAGCGTGAAGCTTAAAAAAAATTAAATTAATTTCCAGGTCGGCCACTTAGCAATGGAAACCCTCTTATCTCTAACGTCGAAACGTGCCGGCGAATGGTTCAAAGAGGAACTCCGCAACCTCGGCGGCGTGGACCACATCGTCCGCACCATACAGGACTGCGTCGTGCGCCTCGAGTCGCCCGCGCACGCGTGGAGCGGCGCGGAGGTGGACGTGCTGAGGAAGGCGGATAGGTGTATGCGCGTCTTGGAGAATGTAAGTAATATATTACAATTATTTCATATATCAATAAATGTATGAGTCCACTTGTTACCTTGCAGATTTATTTTATTGCACATACCGAACTTTTGTTTTTTTAAGTAATTATCTAGTGAAATAGATAAATTCAATAACTATTTTTATATTATATGAAACTAGAAATAAATATGTACAGAATCAAGAGTCATGTTATTTTATGTGACCCCCAGGTGACCCAACAAAACGAAGCGAACCAGCAGTACCTAGTGTCGGGGTCGCTGGGCGCGGCACATACGCTGTCCTTGCTGCTGCGCCGCTGCGTCACGGAGGCGAGGGCCGCGCCGCAGCTGTGCGGGCCGCTGCTCGACGCCGCCCTGCCCGCTGTCAAAGTGCTGGTCAATTTGTCACACTCGTTTGGTATTGCTTGTGAGTGTTATTTTTTATTATTTTATTTGTATATAATTTTTGTCTCTGTCTTTCAGTAAGCACATAGCTTAAATATATACAGGCATCCCTCGTATAACACGATTAATTCGTACCGTGCTATATCAAAACCGTGTTATACGAAACCAGGTATACCATACTGTACACCGTGTAGTATCGAGACCTTGTCTTGTGTTATATCGAAACCGTGTTATACGAAACTTTGAAATCATACAAATAAAGGCAATGCGTACCGTGTTATATCGAAACCAAATCTTAAGGTGTAAAATTTTATGATAGTTGAAATTTCGTTCCAAATACTACATAAATGAAAAAGGAAGTTACCTTGAAGTTTTTATTAAGAAAAATAAATTAAATTCAATTTTATGATGAAATACAAAAATTAAAAAATAGAACAAAAAATATATTCAAAGACTAATAATAATAATTACATAGTATAAAACAAGTAGAAATAGCTTATTCAATGAAAAAAAAAATTAAAATTTAAAATGCATATTTTTCAAAATCGTGTTATACTAATATCATTTCTTGTATCGTGTAATATCGAAACCGTGTTATATTAGTCTCAATTCTTGGGCCGTGTAATATCGAAACCGTGTTGTACAAGTACCGTGTTATACGAGGGACGCCTGTATTAGAACTCGGTAGGTGGCAATTAATATATATTATAATGACAACTGGACAAGAAATTCATATTGTATTTATTGTGATATTTCTTTTTACTTATTAATGTCTAAGATTTTTTTTAAAAAAGAGAGGAGTAAATCTTAAAAACTAAAATTTTTGCTAATGTACAGTTGTTTTATCATTTTCATTTCTACATTCTGGTAAGATAAAAAACATAAGACGTATATTAGACATAGACATTATCTTACCAGAACCCCATTGAGTTTCACCTCTCAACACATCAAACTGGCGCAAAGTGCAGAGCGGAGTATTTTTACATTAGATTCTCTCTGCCACCATAAAATATTGTTATAAATGCATAGTTGATCTAATATGCTTTATTTACAATTTGCAGCGTCTGCGCTGGGAGCAACGGTCGTAGGGGAACAGCCATCAGTGATGGAAATTTGTTTGATTATGCTTAATAATCAAGAGAACTTCATTCCTGATACCAAGAATTTTGATTTTAGTGTTTGTGTAAGTATAAATAATTTTATACAAATTATTTTTTTTATTGCACTTTAAATGTTATACACTATGAGAAATAGTTTAACAATTTTGAATGTGTTATTCCACACTAATAAGAAAACTAATCATAGTTGTAAAAATATATGTTGTTCAATCATAAGTCATAAGTTCATTGCACAAACAGTAATTTTAGTTTAGTTACATTTATACATTATATTAGAAATATATTCTTATTTTTTATTATTTTATAATTTTTTATTTCAGGTTTTAATGTTGTTAATAAATTTAGTACAAAACAATGATATGAATACCCAAAGACTGCTAAGTGTTCGTATACATGTTGACAACGAGCACGACATCATATCACGGAGTGTTTCGGCTCTGGATCTTATTGTGGACTTGTTTTATAAAAGGGAAGAACTAGCGAGGTAAATCATATTTTAACAATTTACTTTTAACATTAACGATAGTTTATGATTATTTACCTAATTAGATGAGAAAACTAAAGTAGCAAATGTTATGATTAATATTAGATATCTGTCGTAGCGAAGCATCTGATTGTAAACGCGCGGGTTGTGGGTTCTATTCCCATTCGGTACAATGAATTATTTTCTTTACCAATACACAATTGTCGAAAATTAGGCGGAACCAAGAGAATGGATCTGGAATGGAATCTGTATGGAATTTATAAGCAATACTATATTTAATTTACTACACTATTATATTTATATAGACTATGTATGAAGTACTAATATATTTTTTCTATTTTACACATATAGGAGAGCAGAAGAAAATACAGATGCCTTGTTAGATGGTGAAAAGGAGGAAGAAACAGAAAACGACAAAAAGAAACAATCTCAAGACGATATTGATGAAACTGTTGCAAAGTGTAAGTGTGATAATTTTATTACATATTCTGAATTTAGTTTTAATGATGCTTCATTAGATTTTACCTTCGTCCTCGTGGCGATATGGAAAGATTTGCTAATGTAACTAAATATACATACGATGAGTTCTAAATAATTAATCATATTCTTTTTGTTCCATCTGTTCTGCAGTGCTGGCGCGCGCTGGCACGCACATGGAGCACACGATGGTGGGCGCGTACACGGCGCTACTGCTGGGCAACATGGCGGTGGTGTCGGCGGCGCATGCAGCCGCTGTGCGCGCGCGCGTTCCCGCCTACGCGCCGCTGCTGCCCACGCTGCGCAAGTACTACGCCTTCCTGTCGCTAACGGCCAGCGTGAGTATCTTACATACCTTATGTTGAAATATTAATTTTTAACTTTGAATATTTCTTATACTTTAACATAATTAATTTATAAATCTCCTGTCCCTATTAACATTATCGGATGTGAAAATAGGCCACTTTAAAGAACCCCCCTCAAAGTGTAAAATGTTATTATTTTTTTATGGTCGTGGTTAATGAAAATCTATACCCTATTAAAGCTTAGTAGATTTTCATATTAAAACTCTTACCACTTTACAGAATAGCTCTCCGCCGATTTTCACATCGGATAATGTTTATAGGGACCGGTGAAATGTAATTTTAATTTCATAAATACTATAATTCTAGGGAGAAGCAGCAATAGTAGCACACGTGAAAACAACACAACGAATAATCCAATTCATGGAGACGAGCGACAAAGAGAACAGTCAACCCGAGACACAAGTGTCGGTGTCTCAGCCGCCGGTGTCGCAAGTGTCGCAGGTGTCGCAGCCGGCCGCCGCCGCGCCCTACACCGCCGCCTATCCCTACTACGACACCTCGCCATCGGACGTGCCGCAGGACATGTCTCTAAGCAATCTCAACTACTCCATGAACTACATGAACAGCACGTCGAGTTCCGATAGAATGTCCTCCTCCATGGAAATCGATGGTTACCACTGAAACTCGCATCACTTTTTAGTTCCATTTTTAAATAGACTTATTTGTTGAACGTACCTATCCTTGAAACTCGCCGCTGGTGGATATAATTGATAGTATTGAATTAGAATGACATCACAGGTCTAAATTAAAATGTCGTTTTTTTTTCGTTTCGTTTTGTTTTTTATACTTTGACATGTTTAAATCAGCATCATTAATCTTATTATAAAACAAATGA
Source organism: Heliconius numata (assembly GCA_016802625.1). NCBI lineage: Eukaryota > Metazoa > Arthropoda > Insecta > Lepidoptera > Nymphalidae > Heliconius > Heliconius numata. Next base: position 66,069 of record JAEBDU010013162.1, read on the forward strand.
CATTAAATATGTTTGTTTTTATACTTTGATAACAACATTGAGCACTCGATGATTTGATATTCAATTAAAAATAATTACGAATTAATTTAAGTACTTTTTTAACAATTTTGTTCAAAAATATTCTATTTTCATCGTACCTTTTTAATTCTGATACTTTAGCAACCAAAAAGAGATATCACTCTTATAATTTCCAATTTATTTATTTAAGGTACATATAAAATGTGTGACTGTAACAGGCGAGTCTGAGTTAAATAAACATGTACATATATAAATCCGACCGAGTCAACTAATTAAGTAACATTGCCATTGCCATTTGTAAAAAAAATCGATTATATATCGAGTATTCATTAGAATCGATTATATATATCGGTTAAAAAATGTAAATATAGTTGTAATGGGTTATGAAATCTTAATTAAATTGAGATATTTCCGAGTTTAAGCCACTGAACTGGCAATATAAAAGTGCAAAGCTAGTGTAAGTGTAATATAGATATTATTGTGTGAATATTGTGTCGCACTTTGTAATATAGTGACAAAATTGATTTCTGGAGGCACAATTTTTACTGTAAATAAATTATTAGCTAGCTAATAGTATATATTATGTAGGGTTATTTGTATTCGATTGAGATTCTAAAGATCGTTGCTTTCGAAGGGATTGCCTTCGTAATGTACAAACACTAACTATGTTAGTTTGCTATACATTTTGTTTAGAAAAAATTGGTATCTAAATATGGAAACACATTGAAATGACGTTGATCTTACTCGATTTTATTACTTTGATGAAAAACGACTAAAATCGATGTCGCAATGAGTTTTTGAGATATGAATTTAATCTAAGCAAAATTAAACAGAGATGATTTATGCTTATAATAAATAGGACAATCTATGATGTTGGACTTTTAATAGCTAATAGCTTAAGCATGTTCCCTTTATTTCTATCAGTTTTGAATTCATATCCCCTTTTCGATTCAAAACTTCAATTTTCTAGAAACTTCTTTTCAAAATAATCAAATTTCGAACAAATTTTACTGGTCACACGTCGACGTTTTTCGTCTAGTAATATTTTGATGTAGCTATGAATGTAGTGTGGAGAATTATAGTATTTTATATGACGCTAGATATATATATAGATAATCAATTTTAAAATAGGTAGAGAAATTCTAAAGTTTCATCGAATCAATAGTCCATAGCCTTGTCTTAGTTTGTGCTCAATAAAAAAATATTTCAAATATAGTTATTATATAGTGTATTGTTATTGACAGCTTCTTAGCTAATAGTTCTAATAAGGCGTTCTACTTAAGTGGTGTTATGTTGGCGTTTCATTTCCAACAGTGTGTTGTCAGTGCCTATGGAAAGATATCTCAGCAAAAATATCAAGATGCTATTTTATAGTTGAAATTCATTTATTTTGTTAAAATGTTAAATATGTATTCTCCATTATGTGACATCTGAATTTTACTTAATAATCAAGATTTCAAAAGTTTTCCCAAAGGTTCTGTTATAGAAAAACTTTGTGGTTTATAAAATTTTTTCTATAACAGACTATAGAAAAACTTTGTGTTAGAAATATTTGTAGTGAAAATAGCATTTTTTATCTGGGATTTTTTTCTTAAAATTCATGAAATATGATTGGTGTTTAGATGTAAAGATGGGATTAATGATATATATTTTATCTCTAAATAAAGAATTTAATTAGTGCTAAATTATAAATTTTCTTGGTTCGGATTGGATTTCTAGAAGCATACCAAAGCTCTTGGAGAGACTCATTAAGTTCAACAGAGACTGGTACTATATTTTATATTTAACTATAATGGAATCTGACAATAATTTAAAAAATGAAATATAATGAATTCAATGTTAATTTAATAAATATGAATTTATGTGGAATTCACATTGAAATTTGATCTGTAATATGTATAGTATTCTTAATAAATTGCGATTTTCTCATTATCAATGAATAAAAACATAAAAAATAAATAAAATTCATAAACAGTCGTAACGAGGCGCAGCGGCAGTACTTGGCAGCTACCGCGACGATAGTGGCCTTCCTTTCCATTTGGGGGAGAAAAATATTTTCATATCCTATTTTCAGGCAATAATACAAAACGCGGCGTTGAGTTTCGCCACTCAACACTAAATGTCTTGTCAATTGGGGACAAATGCAAGGTACAACGTAAAGTTTAAAAAAGCAGTTATATTCAGATTCCATTATAAAAATATGAAATAAATAATATGTGATGTATACAAGAAAATGTTCTTATAATAACGATTTTTTCGTAGAGCATATTTGACAATTTGACAAACTTTTCAAGAGTTTGTTTTTGAGAGAAACTCAAACCAAATAGCATGATTCTTTTAAATATTTGTCTTAAATTTCTTTATTTATATAAAAATGTAATATGTTTTATAGTAATAGACCTTGCGTTATTATATTTTCTAGTTATTCTAAACAGATCCTTCCACAAACGAATCATAGAGAAGCAAATATAGCATTTTCTTTTTAAAATATGCAGCAATATTCAATATTTTTTTCAATTTACAGTTAAAGGGGTTATAATTGTAGTCTAATGCTTTTTGTACAGAAGTTACTGGAACTATTATCTAAACATAATTTATTTTCCAAATATTGATTTAAAAAACATTTGTTTTTTTGCTTCTATATCATTCAAACAGTGTATATATTTTTTTTATATAACCCTGGAAAGTAATGAACGTGACTGAGCGTTAACATTTTATCTGATTTATGGTAATTTGTTATTACTGTCTTAAATATATTATATGTTAAATAATATAAGAACCTAGCACAGAAATAGAAACACAAGCAAAATTCAGTAGAATTTTACTTTGACTAGTATTTATTATAATATTTTCACATTATTCCATAGAACTATTCAGTTGGCAGTTTATCTTATTTAATATGCAACATATAAAATTATTTTTAATAATAATTAACTATACATTTATTAGTGGTGTCGTTACGGATTTCTAATGTATTTTTGTTTATGTGTAAAAAAAGTTTTCACTTGAGTAAGAGACGAAATTTTGTGACAGCTTTACTTAATTTTTAAGAATTTATTTAGCGTGTAGTTTTAATTTTATCGGGGTTTGTAGTACCAATCTATTTTTTATCATACTTTATATGAACCGTAGGATTTAATATAACTGGGTTATGTTCTCTTGTACAGTTTTAATGATTGTTTGCCTAAATTATATTTACGTAACTTATTGACTCTTAGATATACGACTTAAGCTTAACTCCATGCATTTCGTTGTCGGTTTTCGTATATATCACACTTGTGTTTTTTTAAATACTTTTATTGTACGTTGTTTTAGATAATCAGGAGAGTTTGGTATTTGAAATTATTATTGTAAATGTAATGTGTAATTATGTTAAAGTATTACCTGTAATTATATTAAAAGAAGGACAATTTAAACATTGTATCTCTTGACTGTCCTCGTCCTTTTTGTCCGTGACTGATTAAAAATAAATTATTTTATCTATTATTTATATTTATATTTTGTGAAAGTCTAATCATATGTGGCATAAATGTATATTTCGTACACAACCTTCAAAACTCGATGCAATAAATGTTTCAAATAGCATCAGCTACGTTGTTTTTCAATTACATTAAATATTCTAATTGTACATATTTTTCTATAGGTATATTTTTTTTTCTAAAATTTGAAATAGAATTTTAAAAATAATTAAAATAGTTAAAGTTTTTTAACACACCTATATCCAATTCTAAAACTATTTAATGTAAATTCAAACACTAAAGCGATAATTGCCACACATTTTTATGTATATGAAATAAAAATATATGCACAATAAAACATATCATAATGCATAATAAATATTACTAATAAATTATCTAAAATCATATAGGTTCAGATGCATTTATTCTAGAGGTTGCTGGTGCCCGGATATTGGACCAATCGCCGCTTTCCGTAAACTTCTTGTTTACAGTCAATAGTTGCTCAAAATTAGCTTTAGCTATTTTATGTTTGTTGCGTACTTTCTGCACGAGCTCCTCGTCGTACACTTCTTCAGGATTTTCCAATTTTAAATGTGCTTTCATTTCTTGTACTGTTACCAAGAAACAGTTCCACGGCGACCAGTCTTCCTTCACATGCCAGCGACAGAGCCTAAGTTCCGCCATATCGCAACATTCACTGATAGCCGAGTGTGAGTGCCAAAGCTTTTCTACAATAAAAAATGCATCTTTTTCTTGGAGAACAAACGCCAAGGATCCCCAACATTTCCGTCGTCTTTCGTCACGTTGCACGGCCCGTAATATAAACTTATAAGGTGTCATATCTATCCAGCATTTCTCTGAAACGTCTTTCCAAGAACATGAAGTGCACACTAAAAATCCGCTCATTTTGGCGTTCAAAGGGAACTCGGTGTTTAATTTCACCAGATGACACATCTCACAGAAGTGTAATCGATCATTCTCCATTTTCCTATAATCCCTAATGTCTTTGCATTTTGTGACATCTGAGTTTAGTTCTGAAGTCTTTATTAATTGAATAACGCAAGCAGATATTCTTCTTCTTAAAAATTCAAGTTCGTGGTCATTACATCTCCTGACGAGTAAATCGCACTCTTGGTCTAGTAAAGTAATAATTTCTTCAGCCAAAGGATGGCGAAACTCTTGTAGAGCAAATTTCATATTAACAAGAAGTTCAATGCGTTCTTTGCTGTCGATATCTTCTCTAATAAAAGAGTTGTATAGCTCTTTCAGCTTTCTTGCCTTTTGAATTTCGACTGTTTCCATTGTTACCAACTTCCCATCACGCCCATACCATGCGATAGGTTTGGATATTTCTTCTAAAAACTGCTGTTCCTTCATTTTCTTACTGTCTTCTTTTACTTTTACTCTGTAACTTTCAATACAACGAAGGAGTTCTACTTCTTTGTCTAATAGAAGTGTAAATTCTGCTATCTTTGGTCCCTTGGAATGTAACTGTGATATTCTGGCTATTTCCGCATGCTTCCAACGATCGACCTGCCAGGCAAGAGTGTTTAAATTCAACGTTCAAGACAGTAATTATTTGAAGATAATACATTAATAATAATGAACTATCATTATTATTAATAATATTTACCATTTAGTAAAATATTTACCATTGAGTAAAGTTGATCAAAATCTTCCCGTGTTCTTGGAAATGTCTTAGTAATTAAATCACGCCGTGATCTCCTTTCTTTAGCTTCAAGCTCCAATCTTTTTTCTTCCTCCATTCTCGCTATTCTTTCCCTGTAAATTGTTTAGAAGAACGTTTACAATTTGACTGTTTCATAATGATATTAATAGTCTATTCCATAAAAAAAAGTGCCACTCGCAAATTTAAGTCTTTTTTTAATTTCACGTTGCATCCCGCACATAGCAAGGTAGGCTGAGGGTTAAGACACTGTTTTCTATTCCGTCCGTTCTCTATCTTCCGTCAAATTTTCAAGGCATTGCGTGTTGAGTGGGGGAACTCGTAAGCCACTCTTTGCCTTGTTACCGGGGCAAGGAAATGAAAATTTTAAAATATTTACTTATCCCGGTAATCGAACACCCCGCTAATATAGGTACAGCTTATACTACAGCACTACGACGAATACGAGTTGAGATACGAGTACAATCCGATTCGCACTTAACCAATTTTTAAAATTAATGATAAGATATGGATGGTAATAAGAAATTTAATTAATTTATTTATGTGTTATAAAAAATTGCAACGACAAGTACGAAAAATTATATTATTTTTGATAAAGAAATATGGTAATAAAATCTAGTAAAATAAATTTCGATAGGTAAGTTAACTTACAAGAAAAAAAAACTACTCACATGCATTTTTTAAGCCATATATCAACTTTTTGCCTAAACTGATAATGCTTGAAAGCTCTCTGTATTATCGACGCGTAGTGGCTATGGTTCAATCTGGCAATCATTTCGTCGTAAGTTTCGTAAGGTTGCGGCACAACAATCCTGTCGGTGACGTTTGGTATGAACGCGTTTACACTGTTCATTTGGGTGGCACGACTGTAATTGGTATCCTGGAAGTAAGGTGACAGGTTGATAGATATTAGATATTTTTACAAGCTTTTTGCTCTACCTAATTTAAATATATGGGGAATGCAGCATCGTCACGCTTTGTTTTTATTACCAGTTTGGGAAAATTAAAATTTAAAATAATCATTAATTTTTGTGTGAATTGAACTCACAACCATTGCGTTTACAGTCAGAAGGCACATCAAGAAAAAACCTATTCACTATGTATCCCTAAGAGCGATCATGGGAACCTAGTTTTAAGTAACTCCGTTTAATTCTGGAGATAGTGCGTGTTGAGTGGAGTAAATCATCACCAAGCTTTGCTTCGTTACCAGAGCGAGGAACTGAAAATAATAAATATTTTCAGTTTCTCGCTAAATATAATTTTGAGTGGGAATCGAATCCATTTGTACCCCAGTGCGACGACGACCTTAAAGTTTAATCTTGCCATAAAATCTTTTTCTATTATTTTTGTAATGTTGAATATATTTGTTTAATTTCGAAATATATATTTTTTTACAAGTATAACAATATTTACATAAGTTGAGTATAAGCAATTAATTTAAAAAACCAAATGAGGACCAAACATATCGTGTATATTCATAGTCGACAATACCTTAATATTTACATCTTCGACCGCTTACTTTATCAGACAGTCGTTTCATTTAAAGCGGAAAAAGTAATCTGTATAATGAAATGGATTGCTACTTTACTGTTCTTCCAATTTCATGTTATGGACCATGTCGTTTTTTGTAGCTCATATTGTTAAAATTATTTGTAGTACTTACGTATATCTTTTCCCGCATTTCAGCTGTTTGCGTATCTCGGCAGGTTTTGTTTTCAGGAGGTATCTTTTCGGGTTTCTGTGGTGTTTGTGTATAGGCATGGTGGTAAATTGCACCTAAGGTGAAACGTACATTCAAATGTATAATTAAAAATAAAAATATTCAATTAAGTATTTAATAAATTATTTAAAATTCGTTTCATTTTGTTACCTAAATTAATAATCAAAATTTCGTAAGATTTATAGATAGATATAAAATAAAATCATAGATTTTTGTATAACCTGTGTGCACGTTCCTGTAACCACCAAGAAAAGGTTTCTTCATAGGTTCACAAAATATTTCAACATTGATATGCTTCAAAGTGTTCCCGAACGGAACCATTACGGTTAAAACATCATTAAAGGGCATTTCTTTATACAATTTTTCTAAGTTAAGCTTCTCATTGTTTTTAGTTAACAATTCAACCTCAACTATTCCGTAGTTATCGTAATCGAGATCCAATAGAGCCATCCGGTCCTTCAAAGGTCTTTCTTCTCGTAATAAGACCAAGCTGTCTGGTTCTACTTGAAACACACCGGCTAAATTTTTCTTAACTTCGTGTATTTTCATAATGGAATGATATGATCGGGTAAAAACACCATTCTGATTACGTATTTTAAATTTAATAGCTATAAAAGGCATAGTTTTCTTTTTAGGCATCACAGTTTGTATAAGTTCATGTACATACGATTCTTTGGGAATAGATGATAACGAAAAGCTTTCGGAGTCTTTAGTGAACACATCTATAGTAATATTACCGAGTGCGTCAGTCTTCAGGTCAGAGAGGAGGTTGGTTTCTTTTACCACATTTCTATTTTTGGCCAATATAAGATTATTATTTGACACAGACAGTAATTTTGCTAATTTACGCTTAATTATTTTTATTGGGGTATTCGATGGGAAGACTTTGTTGAACACTTCATTTGGGTGAAGAGGTGATTTGAAATATACAGGAATATGGCTCACTGGACATTTATACTGTTCTAAGTCTCTAGCACAGGGAGCAGTTTGTAGACGGGCCTTGGATTGGTCTTCAGGGGGAACAATTGCACTTTTATAAGGTGGTGCTGTTAGCAGTTTCTCTCGACCCAGTTCGCATTGACACGACGCTACTCCCTTCAAACAATCAAGATTTGGGGCAATTCCTATTGTCCGCTTAGATTCCATATTTGATTTAAATATATATTATAATATAATTAATAATATCAAACTGCCATTGAGTGATATAAAAGATAAAAGTGTATTCACTACAAAATTCACGCAAATCACTGACGTAAGTGGCATGTTTATTCGCTAAGAAACCGTTGCTAGGATTCAAGCTTTCATAATATTTTCTATTAACTTGATAGAAATTGAACTTGATTGATGCTGGAGGAATTTGATGGTGCTAGAGGTATAATACCTCTAGAAATATCTAAGTGCAAAGTTTCATGATAATCGGTTGAGTAATTTTGGTGTAAAAGTATAACTGTTTGTTAACTTACATTCATTTTGGTATGTTATTTTTTAAATTTATTACCACAAGTAAAATATGCCTTGTTAGTTGGTTCCACTTGACATGACTAAATCCAATTAGGCTAATTGAATACAATTATTAGTGTTTAACTACAAATAGAATAGGGGATTTATTTTGTTAAAATATTTTAATGACAATATGATTTTAAAGCTTTAATAAGTAGACTGATGTAAGGAAAATTTTCTATTATTAATATATTTTATGAAAAATTATGATAGTAATAATAAATTAAAATATACTAGACTCACAACGGAAAAGAATGGACTTGAAAAACTGTACACTTTGAAAGTATTTATTTGAAATAGCTCTGGTTTCAAAAATGTTTATCTATTTTTTTTTTAGCTTTACGCTGTATCCCGCATGTAGTAGGTTAGACAGACTATTAAGACACGTATTATTCATTTAAAAATAATAAACACATCTTACGTCACTTCAATACAACCTTTCCAAAAATGCAAGAAATAAGTTAAAATTCGCCGCTAAAGCTTTTGTTTTTAGGATAGTACAAAAGACCGTTTCTTTAGAGATGTTTGAAAACAGAATTTCATTTCCTAATTTGGTTGCCTTTCTGATTAAACGTGTCTGTAACCTGTTCAGTCTTTCGGATTCTTATTAAGTCGCTTGCATCTTGATATCGCGTCGTCGGATAAGTGGAAACAATTTGTTTTATCTCACTCAACAGATCAGGTGCCGTTTGTTTAAGCGAATGTAATAGCAACGACAGTTTTCTCAGATACCTACTGTGATATAAGATATCTGTGTTAAATATCTCTTGTTTAGTTTACTTAATAATATCCCGAAGCTGAACTTAGAAAATTTTATATATTTATGTGTTTTTCGTTGTTTTATTACTATAGCGAATCTGAATGCTACTTTTGTTATTACAGATTCAAATTGGAACATATTTTAATTTTAAAATTATTTAAATGACTTTAGTATTATTTGTTGAAGATACATTTTCCAATTGTCCGAATATTACCATTTTTAATTGTTGTTAGCTCGTCTGTATATATATTTTAGAACTTTTTTTAGAATTATTTTAGCATTTCAATTAAAGAAACAAGTTTGTTTAACACTCTGGCCCATACTTCATGTAGAGAGAATATTACCTATATTTACTTCTACTAACACAAGGATTACCAGCACTGCTATTATTCAGGTTCGACGGTCTAATAACAGAGCTTACGCGCGTTCTACCTAATAGAGCGCGTTCAATATGAATATGTTGGGAATATTATTTAAAATTTTGTTATAAGTTTACACATATTTTAAGAAAACTAAAGATTGGACTTTTGAAATATTGTTAATATCGATTTTTAACAAAATAAGATTTTATTGTACCTATATAATAAATCTTGTATTCCAGGTTCCCTTTGCTTATCTTCCTATGTGTGGGATACAGCGTCAACCTAAAAAAAAAACAAAAATTATATACTTCAAATTTGTTTGCTAAATGCCAGTAATATATAATTAAAATATTGACATTTGTCACTATCGGAAATGAAATTAGCTAATACGATAATCTTGACAATATAATGTATAAATAAAAATATATTCATTATAGACATCTCTATAATAATAAATAGTTATAAATGAAGGTTAGATTTATTAAAACTGTAAATGTTAGAAAACAACATTTAAAAACGTAATGAATAACAGAAGATTGAATGAAGAATACCCTATGCAATATCCAGCACAACCCGTAAGGCAGGTCAAGCAGAAATCATTTGCTTGTATTAAAAAAATATATTTAATTATAAATATTCCTCCTTCCCCTTCTAGCTAAGCGTAAAATGAAATGAGATCAGGGCTGGACCTATACACAATCAGTAGGCATATTGATGAATAAAATTAGCTCGTTACGATTACACGCTACGTAAAACGTTTACAAAATCTATTAAAACCGGTGTTAGGATAAATTTATTCAGCCTCACGCTGTATTCCGCATGCGGCAGCGTAGGCAGAGGGAACCTAGTGTTAAGACACTCCGCTCCTCATTTTTGGAAAAAATCATTCTCTCCAATGGAAATCTAATCCACTACCGTCATGTTTACACAGTACAGTTGGACACTGTGCCGCCTCGCCAAAACGTCTTCTTATTTATTATTAACAATTTTAAAGTGTTATTCTACACGTAGGAAAGAAGAATACTTTTTTAGGAACGTATAAAACAGACAGTCGGGGGCTTGGACGATTTCCAATGGAACGTTTCAATCCCGATACTTTAATATTTTTATACGTTTTTAAATACAGAAATAGGTACGTCTTCTGTTGCTTGCCTAATATTATTTATGTAAAAATAAATTACAAGACTGTAATTTCGTTACAATATCATTTGTATAACGCATCTCATACGATGAATGCATGTCACGATTCCAGGCCAAGTATTGCGTATACCTTCGTTAGCGGTAGTAGTGGAACACGTAGCAAAATTGATTATAATGATGAAAGAGTGCAGTTGACGTAAATTAATGTGCTTATGTAACTTGAAAATTACTTTATAAAAAATCCATTCTTCTGCGCGGCTTGGCTTTAGATGACATGGCGTGTTATACGGGTTTATGGTTCACACCTTTTATTTTTATTTATCAATGAATATGGTTGAAGCTTTGATAATAATTTTATATTTAGCTTTAACAAAATACATACATTTTATTTACTTTAAAAATTTTATTGTATCTATCAATTAATCGGTATTAGGTAGATTTTAAAATAATTCAATAATATTTATATTTGCATTATCGTATTATTTTTTCTAATGTAGCTTAAAAATATGGCAAATTCTATTTTTTTTTTCGATAATAAAAATTTAAAGCAATAAATTCAAAGAAATAACAAACAAATGATCGCTTTACGTAGAAGTTTATATTTATTTAAAGCCTCCAATTAGAAGGCACATGCTTACATGCATTCGTTTACAGAGTCCCTCGTGCGAGGACTCCATCCCTTATAAAGTTTTAATTACGTCCGAGCGTGCACAGACCCCGCACCGAGGGCAGTGGGGGCGCAAGGGTCGCAAGTAGCCGTAGCTGCTACGCACTAGGCTACGCAGTGAAGCGGAAACTGAGAAAACGTTTGTCATAATTCTTAACTTTTATTTTTTACAGCTTTAGATGTTGCTTTAAAATGTAGATTTGTTTTTTAATCTTCTATATATATAAAATCGAAAGGTCACTCACTCATCACGAAATCTCAGAAACTACAAGTGCTAGGAATCTCAAATTTTGCATAGGAGTTACTTATAGGGCGTAGGTGCTCGCTAAGACGGGAATTTGCAATATTCGACTTCTAAGGGGTTGTTTTTGGGGTCGAAAGTTTGTATGAAACTTCGTTACTACAAATGCTAGGAGTCTCAAATTTTGCATAGACGTCACTACGACGTAGTCATGGAGACAGAAATTAATAATAAAATAGTACACGCGGGTGTAACCGCGAGCGGGCCGCTAGTATTGAATAAAATTAAGCTAGCAGAGGATTAAGAAGAAATTTTAAGAGTTTACGTTTTAAAGAAATATCTAAACCTGTAAATATAGCGAGCCTGTAAATATAGCGCAGTAGCTCAAATCTCTCCAAGTAATAGATTTATATCTAGATCTGGGTGTTCACTTCAGTTAAGCTTAACAAGTTTCTTTTTTGTAATAAATCTTTATGTATAAATTAAAGTTTCATGAAAAACTTATACTATTTACGAATATATTAACGAAGCTAGTTAGGTTATAATATGAACAACAACTTTTAAACACAAAAGCCAGCGCCACGTGGATGCCAATCGGTTCAAAATCATATTACGTATAGACTGAAAGTATTAAAAAATGGCCAATATAGATATTTGCATACGAGACCTTTCTGGTGACGCCCCCGGCTGCTTGTTACGTGTACACACGTGTATTTATATGGAATTAATTCCATATTGTCAAAGCCAATAATTGTTTTTGAACTATAAAATAGTCGATATTTAAAAAATTACTAGTTTTACTAGCTTACTTGCAGGCCGCGCACGCAGTCGTCACTTTCTATTGAGAAATAACTGTTTTCTATTTTGAAATAACGTATATTATATTAGGTATAACTACATGATGCATTCTAAATGCTCGAGATAATTCTAATCGCAAGATAAAGTGGGTTAAATCGTAATAGACATGATATAATATAGCCATAAGCTTCGGATGGGGAACGGAGAGTTTTAACACTAGGTTCCCTCTACCTCCTCTGGTGTTATTAATAAATAAAATTACAGTATTTTAAACAATACCTAATATAATAGTTACGTTACGTTACAGAAAACGTGACAAGGAAGTAATTACAAAACAAAAAATAAACAAATATAATGAAAATTCATGTTTCATATTATACTATGAACGTGTATATTCTCATATTATAAAACAAAAGGAACGTAAAGTTTAAAGACATTCATTTGAATTTTAAGACGTATTCTATCGACTTTAGTACAGTGGCCGTGTTAACGTTTTACGTGAACCGACGTACCTCGCTCGGTACCTACTGTGGGGCGATCGTAAAAACTTTTAATTATTTCAGTGCAAATAGTTCGGGAAATGGCGAATGTATGTGTGGCTTGCATTCTTCACCACGAGTACCCGCAAACCGTGAGTGCCTTGTTTTAAAGTGTTGTAAAAGAAACGTAACCCACGCTTGTGGTGTATATCTCTTTAAAATATTATAACCTCTTAAACAAAATTAATTTTTATGGTGTTTTCTAAACATATTATTTTATCACGCTGTATACGCTTGCATAGCAGGGTAGGCCTAAGGATCCTGGGAACCTAGTGTTAAGGCAGTCCGTTCCAATTAAGACATTGACGTTCTTCACGGCCGAATTCTGAGGGCATTGCGTGTTGAGTAGCGGAGCTCAAAATTTAAGTTAAGTTAGATATCATTAAACAGTTTTATTCTCTTCTGGTCTGCTTTGCGGTACAATTTAACGGTAATTAACTTATACATTAGAGTTTTCACCAAGTATAGTTTCTCTTTGATATATTTATGAAAACAAACCTGTGCGATTAAAAAGGTTAGAAAATTTATGTATAAAATTTTGATACAATTTGCATAAAGACATAAGCACGATCAAAGGATTCCTCTCAAAGTGGTATATCTGGTGAGCATATTTAAGTTTTCATAAAGTGAGGAAATGGAAAATAAATTGGATTTGTATGAGTATCTTAAAGCTACATGAGGCAATATTTACTTTGTTTCCCGCAAGAAAAAAACACAACTGTTCTCATTTTGACCTCAATTACTTACAGACTGCCAGATTAGAAGTCTTAATTTTTTACCTTAAAAGTCTTTATATATGTATAATGTATATGTTTGTTATTTAAGTTTATGTATAGGTTTATACTACTTGCTACGACAGAAGTGTTATGATTGTAAGGATCGAAGTATTCGACCAGTGATCAGAACTGTATAAAGTACCTACATACACAAAAAATATTAAACATAGATAGACATATACTAGTGTCATAAGTTCTTGATATTTTTTCAGTTTCACATATGTACATGTACTATGTACAAAGGTTGACAGAGGGAGTCTAGTATTAAGATACTTCCCACATTCCGCTGGATTCTGGAGGCATTGCTTCTAAAATGGCGGAACTCAACACCACGCTTTGCCTCGAACCAGAGCGAATCAATATAAATATGAAATATATTATTTTCTCGAATGGAAATCGAACATTGGAAGGATGTTCCCACATTTACAATCACACGCGCGTGCCCCTACGCTACGACTGACCTCAATATTTAATTTTAATAGCAATAGGTAAAACGTATAAATAAACTTCTTGAAGCGTTCCAACAAACAGGTTAGGCAGTATTTAACCGGTAGACAGCTAGCTGATACAAAGAGGAAACACATTAACATAGCAACTTCAGCTAACGCGTTCCTATGAGAAGTTTGAAACATTTTCACCGAAACTTTTCTATATACGAACGCTATTGAAAGCCCCTTGCAGAGATTAACACGCGCTGTGATAATACGCGCTTAAGGATTACTCGCACGGCGAACATGAAGTTGCAACTTGTCTTATTATAAAGTACCTGCAGTCGGGATGTATTGAAAAATTCCAGCTACTTTCTAAAATACTATGCTTTTTGGACTTTTTATTAAAAATATGAAATGAAATACAGTTGAGAAATTCGAAAAAACTCGATACAATTTAATTCGTTTTATTTTATTATAATAAATTTGCAATTATTGCTAACTTTTTTGATTAAATGTTTTAGTGTTTTTAATTCATAACTCAAAAGCATCCGCGAATTTGATTAATTCGAGACTGAAACACATTGTCTGAGCGATAAGAAATTACTATACGCTTAATTGCTTTAAAAATATGTGAGTTGAAGTTACTCGTAGCTGCAATTTATATAATAAAATTAATAAAAAATAAATAAAAATCTTAGCAAAATATTTTTTCCTTTTTCATATTATTTATCAAATACGTTACCAAGAATATACTTAGGTAAATTATTTCATGTCGACACATTTTGCCTCTTTGTTAAACTGTAAATCCACAAATTCCGTAGTGCAACAGTATTTACTGAATAATTTTAAGCTTCATTTCTCACACTATTGATTGACAGAAGCATCGGGCCAGCATTGGGAACTAGCAAACACACCAATGAAGTGTAGAGTCATCCCCACAGCTAACTAGATCTTTGAACACAGTTTGGACTCTGGTTTGATCGTGTTTGCGAGGTGTTCACTAGTTAGACTCTGAATTGCGGCAGCTTCTTTGTGTTTCGAATTCACAACTTGCTAACTAACTGCCGGTAACTGCCACTTACCGCCAATAGAAACGCGACCTAATTAATACTCCTTTAAAAATATAACTATGCATTTATTTATATATTTTTTAAAATAAATAATTAACCAATATAATAAGGATGATACGAATATACTTTTGTTATTTTCGGTATCACTCTTTGCACGATTTTGGGCCTCATTTTATAATTACTAAATAAATGATATCTTCTTGGAAACAATGACGGTTTTATAATAAAATTATTATGATAAGCTTGCTGATATACCACGCGGTTAACCGGCAACCCAGGATATACATTACGTAATATAAAATTATACGGTAGAAAGCCCATTGGCTCTTTTAATGATTTATCAATACTTATTTCCTTTTCGGCTTTAGTTTCCTCATTGTTTTCGTGCAATGATTTCATTTTATTAACTTCTAAGACTATATTTTTTAAATTTTCCTTTAACCCTAAAACATTAATATTTATATCACTTCCACTTTTCCTAGTCTTAATGTATATATTATTAGACTCATTTGATGTATTATCAGGATTTTCCAAAATAGTTTTGTTTGTCGTCATATCAGAGTTTATTTCAACGTTTTCAGTATATTGATCTTCACTATCTTTTATAACTTCTGTCGTGGTTTTCTCGGGTTCAATTATGTATTGAATAGACTTGGGAGCGTACTCTATTTTGACAGTCGAATTATCTTTTGTAATTTTAGTTACTTCTATGTGTGCTTTTGGATCTGATGTGTTGGTATTACTTATTTTGTAAATATCTCCAAATTGGTCTACTTCAGTATAACTGTCAATATTATTCCTTTTATGTACATTTTCCGTTGACTGACCTTTAACTTCAATATGGGAAGTTCTTGATTTATTTATTGATTTAGTTTCTTCTAAATTCATGTTAATACTATCAGTTTTCAATTCATGATCAACTAGCTCTTCTAAGATCCCACTAAGACCATTGGAAAGCTCTTTTTCCAATATAGAACATTTAATAAAACAAACAATCAGAACATCTGGAAAAAAAATATAATTTATTAGATTTTAAAATTTGAAAAATTAAGTATTATATTATAATGAAGATAACGACCCACATGACGTGATCACCATAATATATGTAACTGTAACTCTCGCTGTGCTTGAAAGAATAAAATTGTTCAAATTATTTCATTACAGTTTTCATTATTGATTAAGGAATCTTAAATACCATTAAGTATAATTTAATTAAGCTGTGATGTTGTAGCACTTGTGTTTAATCACATTAGGTTCATTAATTTGCAATGGTTGACTAAGGATAAACAAAAACTGGTTAGGACGCTAAGATATTTTCTAGTTATAAGTTTTTTTTGTTAAATAAAATAAAATAATAGAAATGTATTTATGTAAAAATATTATACAATTTTCTTGAATTATTTTTTAAATTTAATAAGCAATCACAATAATTATACTAATATTGGATGTTTTTTAGCGCTAGCAACACCGATGAATTAGTGTCGACTATACAAATGTAATAATCGCAGGTTTGATATCTTTTTGAAGAATATTAGTGTAAATAATTTTATTGTCACAGATTTGCTACACAATGATCATATTTAAGTGTTAGTAAAAAGTAAAGGAGGAATCTTAATAATGTAAATAAAATCTGAATATTAACATACTTAACAATTAAAGTGTGAATGTGTGAAAATAAAAAAAAATGCTGAATGCCAAGTTTCTACATTATAAGGAGTGTACATATAAGTAAGTATATGGTTTTTTTTCCCTTCTTATATTTGTTCTACCACCTACACCCTTTAGAATAGTCTTTATGGCTTTACAAATTATGAAGATATAAGTGATGCTTTCACAACAGAAACGTATCGCACAGGCTCTTGACATCTAGTTAATTAAAAATACAATCGAACAATAAAAGCTTTTAATTTTCGCATCAACATTTTACAAGTGATTGGAGTCTGAAAAAAGCAATCTTGGTTATCGGTGCCTTGGTGGACGGCACCGACCGGCATCAAGTAAACAGCCGCGTTCGTCCTGCATTTCAATCGACTCTATTTGTATTTTATTGGAGACGAGTCGCTTCGAGGCCAAGCGCCACGGACCAAAGCTTTATATTTTATTGACTTCTTTTTATGAGGCTTACTCCATAATAGACATTGATATTAACAGAAACGGAACTGTTTAATTAGCTGTTTCATTAATTTATGTAGGTCAAAGTTAAATTCAACAATTATTTAGTTCAAAATTAATAATTTATAGTCTGTATTTAGTTTGCGCTACTATAGTATAACAAATATGTATGTGTACAATATAGTTTGTATTTAATAATAAATATATTATTTTTTGTTAATAATATTATTAGATTTTTCTTAGTATTTGTCTCTTACGGCGACCGAGGATTTTTAATTTTGTTAACTAAACAATTTTAATTTTATTATTCATAATTAATTAAACACGTAGTTGGTCTTTTATAAAACAACAGGAAAAATTTTGACCTTTCTAAAGTAACATAATGAAAATAAAAACACTAAATCATCTTAATACTTACCTACTTGCAGCCAATCGTACCGCAGTGGTAGAAGAGTGTGACTAAACGCGACTGGTTGAGGGTTATATCCTCACTCGAATGCAATATTTATTATTTTCATTTCTTCATTCTGGTGTCGAAATAAACAATTTGCAATGTTTCCAGAATTCAGCCGAAAATGGGGAATCCAGGTTCTTTCTGCCTACCTTGTTATGTGCAGGATTCGGCGTAAAATTACAAAATTGTAAATTACATTGTAAACAAACTGACCATAGAGATATAAACTCTCGTACCGAGTTCCGGTGCACATGAAGATCGCTCATGTTGACACATGGCTATTTGTCCACACGCAGCTGCTGGAATAATTGAGGTGTACATTTTCACTTTGTTCCGTTTCCATTCGATTAAAATCGTTGTACCTCACCTGTACGAGTATACAACCTATTCGGCGCTTACTAAACGATTTGACCAGTTCGCCGGTTTGCGCAACCGAGCGCGCTTTTTTGTTGACCACTGTGAAATAAATTCTTTCTTCTGAACAAAATTGTTTTAAAACACGCACGTCCCCAATTGGGGACGCACTCGCTATATGGACGAGATAAATGTTTCCGTATTTTAGTTTTAGTCTTTAAAAATATGGAGTTCCATTTATTGATTGTTATCCAGTCAGAGTCACGTAGGTGTGTATTTTTTAATGTTTTTCAAAGGTTTATTAGGGACGAACTAACAAGCGCGGTGCGCGAATTGTGGAAATCGTTATTGAAGTTGAGTTTATAACGGCCGTTGGTTACAGGCTAGTTTGAATTATATTGGCTACTGGGTCTCGCAAGTCATCCGCGTACATTTTATGGGCATCTAATAAAATTTTTATAGTGTAACAGTAAAGAAGCAATCAGTCTGGATATTGGCCTGCAGGGTGCAGGGTCCGTAAACACGTGCATTTTTATGTGCGTTTGTATTAACCGCCTTTCACATTTGTGAACGCAGCCACTTCTCTTGATTACTGATTCGTCGGAACTGCCAATTACAAAGTGAAAAAAACGTTAAAAAAAAGAATATAAAAATTTAATACTTTCATAGTGCAATCAGAATTTACACAGATCATAGCGCATATTCATATTTATTAAACGCTACACATCAAAGGTAATTTTAATTTAATTACCTTTAGCTTTCATCATAATAATAAAATAAATGGTAGTTATAAAGTTTAAATAAAAGCCGTAAATGTTATTATAATGTTTCCAAATTAAAATGTTGGTCAGCGTCGAGAGTCCTTGGGGCTATGAGAACTGGGGGGTGGTTATGCAATCTGCGTGAGCCGAGATCCCGGCAACGGCGGGGCTGTCACGCACGGCGTGCTGTTCGTTTGTGGAGGATTTACCGACCTATACTAATATGTTTGTGCGTCTCGTCCGCCACTGTCAACACTCGATAGCTGGTGATACTTGTGTTTCGTTGACACATCTATCTACGTAATATACTCAAATATGTACTTAATTCGCTTATAATTTATAATTTATTTATATTTAAAACATATAAATAATAAGTGAAAATAATATATCTGAGGCCTCCAGAATTCAGAAACAGAAACGTCTTAACACTAGCTTCCCTTTGCCTGTCCCACTATCTTCAGCTTCACTATATAGCGTAATGCTGTAAAAAAATCTTTTGTTATATGTGTTTTTAGACTTTAACAAATATTACCTATACCAGTAACAACGAACTTGATTGAATAATATTAATTACTATTTTCTATCTCAACTAAATGTTCTAGTTGGTTGTATAATTAAGCCTTGTCAAGAAAAAATAAAAAATATATCAATTTTCTTTTATATGGAGCGAACTTATGTTGGCACTAAGCTTATTTATGTGAACTCGACGCGAAAATAACGCTGCCTCACAACAGCTAATTCAACTTTATACGAGTTCTAAAAACAGGTAAAACAATGCTCAACTTATAATAGTGTGTTCGATGCAATTGGCAGTTAATTTGTAGAACAACCAGCCTCGCATTGTGACGATTTTTAAAGGTTCTCTTTTTGTTTAGTAATAGCTTTGTAGTGTATGTATTTTTTAAACCTTAAATCCTATATGAAAATATACAAAAATATATTTTAATATAATTTTGATTAAAAACGCGACAAATAATAAAATTTTCCAACGAGTTTCCAACATGAACATATTAATAGCGTAAATTCGAGGTGTCATAAAGATGGCATATTAAGAGAGCTCTTAGTAGCTAGGAAGGTGCTAGTATTATATTCGAGTGAGTTTCGCGAGCAATCTTCGGCCACGTCCGTCCGCAACGCAATAAACGCCGTCTACCCACACGTCATAATATTCATATGTGATGAACTCTAAAGTTAGTGAATTGCGAGTACTTCGTCGCTTCCATAAAAACTTTATTAAGAAACGAGTTTACTTCCAAATGTAATTATTACTGGAAATAGACAAGTGTATATTTATTCCATTTTCTTTAGTTTTCTAAAATATTGAAGGCAGTATCAAGCCATGTTCTAGTATATTATAATTTCAGGACAAAATAAAGTTCTACATGTGAAAAAAATAAGGAAATAAATTTAAGCATGCCCTATATACTAATTAAAACTGTTAAACAATATTTAATTTATAAAATGTTACTTTGGCAATACGAAAAATCTGATACCATTACGCCATAGAGATATACAAATATACAACTTATTATATATATTTAATATAATTCGTTTTTTTTATACAGAACACGCTCTAGGTACATGTTTTAAAATTTAAAATTAAAAAATGCAAACCACTTTAATATTTTTTATAAAAGTTAAAATTTTCATGTGGCACTTTTCTCTACAATCGTACTCGGGCTTTTAGTAAAAAAGAATATTTCATACACTCGCAGTATTAAATTTTTAAAACACACAAGTTTTAATGATTGCAAAAGGGAATGTGGAGCAATTGATGATGTTGAAAACATCGAAATAAATAATAAAGTAACTGATCCACTAATTCAATAACGGAGGCCTAGCGCTCCCCGCTCCGATACATCGGTCGACGGTCGCGTTGTTTTTGCTATTGGAATTAATTTCATAAATAATTTATAAAGCATATTTGGAATGGGTGAGTGCTGGGCAGATGGAAATGCACTCGGCAAATTGACTGAAAACCGCAATCGGGAAAAGGCTAAATACCTGCTAATGATGCTTTGATTGGAGCTTTTAACTTTATTGAAACTAATAAAAAAAGAGCGACAAAAGTGAAATAAATTGCCCTTATATTATAAGAGAAATGTTTAGTGCCAACTAACTTTTTAATATTGGAAGTGTGGTCTTAGATATTTTGCTTTTCGTTTGGACAAGTAAAATATTACTTAAATACAAATCGTCATCATAATAGCGTTTAGATATGAAACACTAGTTAGTATTCAACAATATTGTTGTAATTGTTACACTAAGAGTGTATATTATGCTAATTTATCCTAAATAAGCGTTTAAGGATTTATATATTAATTTCAGTGTACAATCAATCAAATCAATACAATATACTATTAAACTGTCTTTGATGTTTTGAGGGTTCCGTAGAGGTCTCTGGTTCCTTAAAGCACAGAAAAAAACAAGCTTCTAAATTTAACTAAATATTTTTAACATTATTTAAATTTTCAGTCCTAGCATCGGTAAAAAACGTATCAAAATAACCTTATATATATGTATAAAATAAATTAAAAATATTTATTACAAATCGTTCGTACTCTTACTATACCAACGAGCAATACCAATACCATAGCAACGTATGGCTTAGTGGTGGGAAGGTTTCCAAGAGTGGAGTCGAAAAGAGAGCCTTGTTACGTTAAAAACAAATTCCGCTGTTAGTGTTAGAGACTCCGTTCTCCATTTAGGTACTGCCGAATTCTGGAGGCATTGCATGTTGAGTGACCTCAACTCACCCATCACAAATAAAATATTAAATATTGCAATTTCTCGAGTGGGGATCGAACCCACAGTCACATTTAAAGTCACATACTTGTACCACTGCGCTGCGACTGGCTTCTCAAATTTCATACACTGTCTGTAAATATGTAATTACATATTAGACCTCTCCAAGTTAATTGTAAAACTGCAAATGCTTCAACGTCGTGTTTCAAATTGTAATTGTCGTAACCAGAAGCTTACAAATAAAATAGACGCAAATTTAATCAGACCGTTAATCGCCGCGACAAAATGTGTTCATACAAATTAACGAGAATCACAATTGGAAAATCTATACATGCACTAAATTAAAGTGCACTTGAATTATAACAAGTAGCAGTTAACCTATGTTTTAAAACTGCTAGTTGTTATTATGCCTGTAAAATTATTAAAATACTCTTTTTATTTCTTTACATCAAAGGTTTGTTGTAGAAAAGAATAAATCTCTGCTTAAACACAGACTTTCCTTAGTAACCGGCCTTTTGATATATTGACCTTTCAGTAGATATATAGATATAGATAGCTATATAGATAGCTATATAGGTATCTATATATTAATTTAAATAAATTTAAAAGAAAAAAGTTATCTTAGCCTAAAATATAATACATTATGTATTATCTTATAGCGAACATAATACTCCCATATTCCGTATCAAATTATAAAATTTCAACAAAATCCAAAACAAAAGGCAAAACCAAAACCATCCGTTCCCAACGGTGTCCAACGGTGACCAACGAGACGCAACAATTAAAAGGAACCTTGTCGGCTTCAAAATGAAGCCTCGCGGCAAATCCGCATCCGTCGTAATAAAACACATGCAAAGTTTTTCTTTGCTAAGCGAGCACTGGCCGCAGCAAGCGGAAGTGAAGCAACAGGCTTGATTAAAACACGTGTTTACTTTACGCACGTCCTCCTCGTTCAAATGCAATAATATGAACTCTGATTCAACATCTCTGGTCTGCTATGGTTGGATGTTTTAGACAAATAATACTGTAGGTCTTCGCATAACTAATATCTTTATGTATATTGTACGAGTATATCTAGTTGTACAAGTTTAATTAAGCCTTTAGTGGGGTAGGCAGAGGTGATCTTGTGTTAAAACACTCCGTTACTTTCCGCCGAGTTTTGCCTTGTTATCAGAGCCAAGAAATGAAAATATTAATAAGTACTCATTTCTCCGAGTAGGAATTGAACCCACAATCGTCGCCTTTAGAAAAATTCGCTTCTGCCACGACGACGGTCTCCAAACCTTTTATTTTTTTATTTGTCATCTAATTGATATTATAAGGATAAAATATTACAGAACGATTAAATATAAATCTTTTGCGTATAACTAATTTCAGGATTACATAGTAAAACTTTTGCTTAAGTAAATAATAAGCGTTATATTTCTATATTAATTTAGGCTGCTATAGTTAACACATTTCAATAGCAGTAGCGTATATTAATAATAGTAATTGTTTAGTACTTGTGTGTTAATAACATGTAGGTACCCATAAAGCTTCTGTGTAGCTAAAGGGAAGTAAGTCACTTAGTAAGGTGAAGATCTCCCTGTTCTCAGCTAGCTCCCGATAGAGCAATATGCTACATTGAACTGTTTCCACCCATTACCTGTCTATATTCGCAATCAAGCAAATTTTCGTAGTTTACATTAAGGAAATGCTGCAGTGAAATTGATTAGTGCTAACTCGGCACGTTACGTATAGTACATGTCAGCACATTTCAGCACATTTTACGTCTGTAAATTATAGGTTTACGATCGAAAATCATTTTTATGTTTTCGGAGGAATTTAATATGACGCTAGCTAGCTCTACGCTCGGGACATTCATTCTTTTATTGCGCTGTAATTTTATTGTTTTCTCAATTTTTATTAACTATCAACTATCAATAACTTTCCTCTTTATATATAGTTGGTGAGATATATGTAGACTTTATTAGAAGAATCAAACGTAACAAGAAATAATACATTTATCTATAAAACGTTAGTTTAAACATTTATATAAAAAACTGGTTAAGCATTTCCGCCTTCATACCTTCTATTTGACTATATTGAATTTCAGAGCAAAGCTTATTAAAGATTTATATGATACCAATGTAAATGTAGAAACTAGCATACCGATGTTTGCCACCCATTATTCTTTTAACGTATTATAATATTTTAACTAAATATTTATTTTAACAATTTGTCAGAAAAACTATTAAAGCTTATGCAGCTTTAATGCAAGCTTATGCTTTTTGATACTTGCGTAAGTAAGAATGTACCTAACATTCTACAGGTGTAAATTTTTCTTCCAGCTTCACGCTGTATCACGCATGTAAGGGGAGCGAAGGGCCTATTGTTAAGACACTCCACTCTCTACTTTGCACCGAATTCCGGAAGCATTGCGTGTTGAGTGGCGGAACTCAACGCCGCTCTCTGCCTCTTTACATGAGCGAAGAAAATAAACATATTAAATATTTAATTTCTTCGAATGGGAATCGTACCCATGACCCGCACTTAATGTTCCTTACAACTATACGTGCCTCTACGCCACAACTGGCCTCAATTAATGTAATAATAAGATAATGCAATTTAAGCAATTGATTTAATTAATTATAACATTATGAACAGGTACGGCAAATTATAGTAAAACAAGAAAAATGGCTCTTTTATTTTATTTTTCTATATACAAATAACAGAACGTTAAACACAATTAAAAGCTCAAATTCATATCAATAGAACATTGCTAAGTTCTGTCTTGTAAACGACTAGCAACAAAGAACTGCATTTAAATTGGTTCATTTGTGTTCAGCTACTACAGAGAAACTAAGACATAACATTTGTTAAAATAAAACGCTTCCTTTATCGATAAATTAAAAAAAAACTTCTATTTTAAATATTTTAGTAGCGTTTGTCTCAATTTTAAGAATGTCGTATTAAAGATATTTTTCCGAGTAATTTCTGTCTGGACTGAATACGGGAAATGTGTAACCACATGGATACCGACCACCAAAAGTATTGAATTTAACATTCGCTTAAGTTTTTCGGGCCTTGCTAATAATAAAAAATATTTTTTTGTGCAGTTTTTCATCCAGAATTATTAAAAAATCTTGTACTTTAAATATTTTGTCATATTTATAGCATATAATATAGCGACGACTAATCTTTTTACTATTTCAATTTATGTTCTAATCTAAACTCTTGCAGTTATACTTTTCCATCTTCGACGCTTAAATAAAATTAGAAAATAATAATACAGATTGCTAAAGAGTTTGTTGCTTGAATCACTGTATCCTTTTAAAAACGTTCAAAGGAGTTTACAGTTTTTTTAAAGCTTAGCAGTTAATTCTTTCTTTACGGAGCACTTTGCTTCCACTGTCTATTATAATTTCATACTAAGCCCTGAGGCGTTCCGTGTGCCGCTCCTTTATGATCAGTACTAGATAATTACGTACAAATAGCATTCGGTATAGTAATTTGTGAGGTAATGTTTAGGTATAATTTGTTAATTGTATCGAGATTTCTTCGTAATAAATAGTAAGCCGTTGTTTGATTTTTGTTGTTAAGTTTCAATTATTACATATTTTATGGACTAATCCAATGTTGTGAAGTTTTAAGGAAAACGCCATAATTTGATATGTTGGTGAAATAATGTTGGTATATATTTTTCCAGCTTCACGTTCCTTCTTTCCGTATCCTGCAACAGAGTAGGAGAACCTAGTGTTATAACACTCTGTTCTTTCCGCTGAATTCAAACACACTACGTTTTATCAAAGTGGCGAAACTAGAATAATTAATTGCCAAAATTGGAAATCGATCCCACATCAGTCGCGTTTACATCTAGTTGCACTAAGCTGCGTGGGCTCTAACATGATATTAAAATGTATTAATACCGTACCTACCTTTCCTGGCTTCCTTTCTCTCCGCTAGTTGTAATCGAAAACGTAGTAATTAATTAATAACCTAAGCTCACTCTTGACAGTACTTCCATATTATATATGTAAAATTCTACGTAAATTAAAAAAAATATTGAAATAAAACTTTTTAATAGAAATCAATTGAAAGTAATAAAATAGAAATAGAATGTGAGATTTTCCTACTAATCCATTCGACATCTGTTAGCCGTATTCCGTCACCCGTCCGAATGCCAATCTAATGATTAATCAATGATTAATGATAGACGCTAGATGACCACATTTAAGTCTATAATAAAACCATTATTTTTCAATTTCACGCTATCCCGCATATAGCAGGATAGAGAGAGGGAACCTAGTGTTAAGAGTTAAGACACTTCACATAATAAGACCTTTTCCTAATATTATCTTAAAGCAGACTACAATGCTTTTAATTTCAAAATTTGAGAAAACAGCTATTTTCTCAAAACTAAATTGTAACTTGAATTGTATTTTGCATAACTATGCCGATCTGAAAATCTGTCAAGTTTCTTTAACTAACTTAGGTAAGGCTATTGTTTCTGGTAAAATTCATCACAATTATTTAAATAATTTTACTTCCTTTTAACAAATATAATTTAATATGTAACAATTATAATTTAATATGTAATAGTCTAAGTATTAGGTATACATTTTACCAAAATAACGTTTTACCATTTACATATATTTTTATACTTGTTTCAGAGTCTTTATTTTCTTATTTTATTTACCATCACACTGAAAAGCTAAGAAAACTTAACCATGTATGAAATGCAAGAGTTATGTTTGCCGGAAACTGGGGGGTTAAGTTGGCACACGTAGGAAAAAATGAATAAGTTCAACACATAAATAAATTTCATTTCAACTTTTCTATAATTGATTACAAGAATACGTATTGAGAGAAGCTGTTTAGACTATAAAATGTTTTACTATAAAAATATTACTAAGTGATATAAGTGTTTAGGATATTTCAAAAAAAAATTAACTTTACGAATTGCATTTCCCATTCTCCGTAGCCCGATTTGCAACCATTTTAGAAATTGAATATTAGATGGCGGAAACCAACGTCATATCTTTATTTTTTTAGCTTTATGCAAACCCTCAATAGCTTGAAAGCTATACTGAAGTAAAAGTCCCATAAAAATGGCCTACCTGTTCTGGAGATTATTCTAGACAATCTTTGTTTATGTTTTTGATTTTTTTTAATGTTTTGATATTGTGTTAATAACTATGAAAATATTATTGAAAAACCCCGGTTACTTAGAA
This sequence comes from Heliconius numata, assembly GCA_016802625.1. Lineage (NCBI taxonomy): Eukaryota > Metazoa > Arthropoda > Insecta > Lepidoptera > Nymphalidae > Heliconius > Heliconius numata. The sequence goes on from JAEBDU010013162.1 coordinate 92,875, forward strand.
ATTAAAGACTGACGCTACAAATTTTATTTACGAGTGTACGTGTTAGATTTAATAAATATTTTATTAAACTTACATGGCATAGAAAGAGGTAAGTAGGTACCTACTGTAAAAGTGATATACCAAAGTATTTAAATACAACCGTCATCGCTTTTAAGTCAATCATTGTTCAATCCTGTGTTGCAAATTAAATGAAATATTAATTATAATTAAATTGATTTCTAATTAAGAGTACAAGGCACACGTTTACATGAAGTCGCTTACAGATCCGCTCGTGCGATGATTCCATCACTTATAAACTTTTAATTGGGTCCGAGCTTGTTGAAGCTATAAAGTTAAGCTTTGATCTATGGATATAGATATAGTATGATATATTTTATGGATCGAAGCATTATATTAGGTACTGATGTTGTTCAAGCGTATGTACGGTGTAGTAGTATTACAAGCAATAGCTTGAGAATAGCTAGAAGGAAAGAGCCTAGCAGTTTTATATGTATTTTATAACTTATTTTTTTAGCATCACGCTGTTCATAACAGGTTAAGTATAGGTAACGTGGGAACCTAGTTTTAAGACACTTCGCTCCCAGTAAGACACTTTTATTCCTCACTTTTCGCCGATTGAATGTTTGTTAGAAAAATAGATAGATCGTTAGAAAAATAATTTATATTAAATTATTTTTCTAAAATATTTCAATCAGTAATTGCGCACAACTATAAATTGACTTAATATTAAGTCTTAATAAAACTGCTAATTATTTCTGTGCAAATAGCTCCTAGACTGTAGACGAAGAAAACTTTCCTCTCTTTGCTGCGTACCAGGAACCAGGAACCGTATGTGCCTTGTTTTGAAGTACAGTAAAATACAATTCATACTTTCTAGAAATATAGAAGCTGCAGCATCTTCAATAGTTGAACTAACTTATATTAATTTCATATAAATTTACTATTTAAATGTCTAACTTTGTAATTATGAAATATTTTGTTTAGTTTTTTTTTCTGTCTTGTCTATTGTACCTAGGTACGTAAAAACATTAGTGAAATGTTAATAAATATATATTATTATATAATTGAAAACAAAAACCTAAAAAAGTCGAGTCGTGGCATAGGGGCACAAGCGTATGATATTCCGCCACTCAAGGCGCATTCCTCCAGAAATCTTTGGAAAATGGAGAGAAGAGTGTTTTAGCACTAGGCTTCCTCTGCCTACCCTGCCACATGGGGCATACAGTATAAAAAATCAATAAATAGCAAATATTTTAAAACGCAAACATATTTACTAAACAACTGCTATATTTTTCTGCCGCTGTTCATCCATAATTGAAAATAAAAATCAGTTAAAGTGCCTCCACCCGTCGAGACGTACTCGTACACAGTCTAACCTGTCAATAGGAGAGTGAACATTGTAATCATATGCGGTAACTAATCGGCGCTCCTACGCTGTTGGCAGGTCTCGATAAAAACATGTGACTATCATAATATTATTTTCTGCTTTACGCTATATCACGCATGTAGCAGGGTAGGCAGAGAGTGGCTAGTGTTAAGACTCAACGCTGCGTTTTGCCTCAACACCAGAGCGAAGAAAATGAAAGTATTAAATATTTCATTTAAGTAACTTACGATAGCGGTGCAATGTGTGTACATTATCAAAAAAAACAGCTTTACGCTGTATCCCGCTCACAGCAAGGTAGACAGAGAGAAACTAGTGTTAAGACACTTCGTTCCCCACTTTCTGCCGAATTCTGGAGGCAATGCGTGTTGAGTGGCAGAACTCAACGCCGCGCTTTTGATAGATACACCTTGTGCCGCTGCGCCACGACGGCCTCAACACTATTGAAGTATATAAATTATATTTAAACATAAAATTTAACAATATACCTAAAAATATTTATACTTACTGAGAATAATCAAATATTTTACGAAACGCATAAATTAAACAAAAAAAGAGGACGCACTCGCATGTACCAAGTGAATCTCACATGCTAAAGTTGCTAGAGAAATTGCTACAAACGAATTTGTATGAAACTTTGCGATAGCTTCAAAATAAGTAGCTCGTGTTAATATTTTGCTCTTTGTGATTCCACTAGGAAACTGTATATGACGCGTGTCGAACTCCTTTTATAAGTTAATCCCCGTCTCATGCACAATCCGCAAACTTTAGAGTGCTATCATACTCTACGTTTTCTGAAAAAAAAAAAAAAACTCACTTCACCTGTTTCAATATTCATATAGTGAGCATATTTTTTCCAAAGTTCTGGAGTACTCCGACGTTGGTATAATAAATAAACAGGAAAAGGGAGGGTTCTTTTTAAATTTTTATGTTATTAAATTATCGGTACATATATTTGTCAGTAAATATCTATACCTAACTTTAACACCAAAAACAAGTTAAGTATTTTGTAATCATTTTAAATTTATACTAATTTACACTCAGATGCAAAGAGCATGCCTTTCTAAAGTACCCCACTTTTGCTCCTGTCAGTGGAAAAATAAAAAAAAATGCAATTTAAATCTCCATTTCTTATTATATTAAAAGTAGATACAAAATTAAAACAAAAACTTATTACCTATCCGCAGTAACACCGCCACCTAAAAGTATTTCTTAAAACCAAAAAAATCTAAAAGAACTTGATAAAAGTTTATTTTACTCCACCTTAAGCTTATTAGTAGTTTATTACTCGAGAAAGTTGTCATGTAAAAATAGTTTCAGTAGTATACGGTCCCAGGAGTCGCCGCCTCCAGCAGGGCTAATTGGAAAATGAAAATCCTATTCCAGCTATCGACAGCAGCTCTTTTTTTAGTTTTATCGCAAGTCTATTATGTACTATTGGATTGGAAAATGTTTTCATGCCGTACACCTTTTTATAATAACGTAGAGCAAATAGTATATCAAAATACTCCAATGACATGTTAACTAGATTTTTAAAAGTTGAATTTATAGAATATAAATAAATAAAATATCCGAAATAGGTATATGTATTTTAGTTAGTTATTTTAGTTAGTTTAGTTTAGTTTTTTTTGTGTTTTTTGTTTAAGAAAATTGAAATTTTGAATTTGATTTTTGAAGCCATCGCAATACAGTGGCTCACGCGATGGTTGTGGTTACGATTCCCATTCGAGGGCTTAGTATATTAATGAATTAGTTTTAGTAATTAGGATTAGTATATTAACGAATAATTAAGTATTATTCATTAATATACTAATTACTTCGCTTTGGCAACAAGGCAAAAGCCCGCCACTCGAAGTTTTTAACACAACTAACGATGACAATATTTATTACGCACTAGCGACCGTCTCGCGGCTTTGCCTGCTTGAACTTCATAATTATTAATTTACTAATCTGCATTACTTTCGATTTTTAATTACAATATTATTTTAATAACTATATCTATGCCAGCCAATACAATAAAATAATTATTGAATTAAAACATTTAAATCGGTTAAGCTTAATCGGTTAAGGTTCTGAGATTAGCGTGAACAAACATACAGACAAACAGACAAAAAAAAACAAAAACTATTGATTTTGGTTCCAAATGCTCTGTACAGACATCGATCCCTTACGATTTTATTATAGACATTGATAGATTAATCTACATTTACTATACAAAAACTGAAAAGTAACATTTCAAGTCACTTCACAACACAAATCATAATAACTTCAGCGTGTATGTAAACTTCTGTAAATATTTGGCTGTAATTAGAGATGGCACGTCTTAACGGAATGTGGAACTAGTTCGTAAATGTTTACATTGCCTGTACCTAGTAATATACGGCTATGTTACTTATTACACTTAATAAGGCCAGCCTAGTACGTTTAGCACGAGAGATTTTGAAAAGGCCTAATTAGTAAAAGTTTCTTGCAAAAAAATTTACATTCACAGTCCTTTTTACAATATTTACAGTGTTAATAATTCTTTTACATTTCTTTCTATACGGATGCGAATCATACATTTTTTCTTTTATTTTTTTATTTAAGCTGTATCCAGCATGTCGCAATGTAGGCAGAGGGAGCATAGTGTTAAACACTCCGCCCCCCCACTTTCCACCGAATTCTAAGAGGCATTACGTGTTGAGTGGCGGAAGTCAACGCCTCGCTTTTGCTTTGACTCCAACAAAGAAATGAAAATATTAAATATTTCAATTCCTCGAGTAGGAATCGAACCCATAACCTGTTGCGTTTACAGTCCGTATACTTGCATTTATTAACAAAAATATTAAAAGTAAGGAATAATATTTATAATCACGAATATACTTTTATTAAATTAGTGAATCAATTTTACATTTTTAAATATAAATTATTATAAAAAAGATACATTTAAAAATATAAAGAAAACCACTCTTCCGAGGGCGGGACAAGGGTCCAAGCCATCGGTGGCTAGGGCTCCAGAGAGAGGAACCTCCGCACAATACGTGCCGTCTCAAGTAATACTGCCTTCTGTATCCGGTTCTTGATCCAACAGCTAAGCGATAGCCTCTTAAGGTGTTGGTCGAGGCTTTTCGCTATTAAACCGTTAACCGAAACCACTATCGGCACAATGATAGTCGCATTGACATCCCACATGGCGGTAATCTCATGGGCTAGGTCCAAATATTTAGATTGTTTTTCTTTTTCGGCCTTCACGAGATTTTCATCATGTGGGATAGTAACGTCAACAATCACTGCGCGGCGCGCCGCTCGGTCTACTAGTACTATATCAGGTCTATTGGCAACAATATACCTGTCAGTAATAATAGACCGATCCCAGTAGAGCAAAGCACAGCTATTTTCAAGAACAGACATGGGATTGTACCTGTAGTAAGGCACCTCCAATTCTACAAGGCCATATTGAAGAGCAAGTTGCTGGTGTATTATCTTGGCTACTTGATTGTGTCTATGCCAATACTCGCCATTAGCAAGATGAGAACAACCAGAGACAATATGTCTGAGGGACTCCCCAGGTCGATGACACGCCCGGCAGATGTCGATAGTGCCATCTTTCATAATATGTCTCTGGTAGTTCCGTGTCTTGATAACTTCGTCCATAATTGCACAGACAAAACCTTCAGTTTCTCCGAAAAGATCCCCGAACTGTAACCAAGATAATGATGAAACAGTATCCACGTCCTGGCCCACTAGGGCTCTATAGAATCTACCATGCAGCTCCTTGCTCTTCCATACAGCCATGCGATCAGAAGTAGTAAGTACTACAGGCCGACGCCAGTTCTCTTTGCCCAAGGAAAGAGGAGTAAGGCCTTTGTCAACTGTTACCACATCCTTGTGCATATCCACGTCAATCTTGAGAAAATATTCTCTAAGACTGCATACCTCGTGGTTATGGAGGTTCTTGACATTCAAAAAGCCACGACCTCCACACTTACGCGGGATATACAGTCTCATTACAGACGAACGCGGATGGTGCATTCGGTATGTCGTCAACAATTTACGTATTTGGCGATCTACAGAGTCTAACTCAGTCTGTGTCCATCTTACAATGCCAAAAGTATAGGCTAAAAGCGGCATAACCCAACCGTTGAAAGCACGCACCTTGTTGCCACCAGATAAAAGGCTGCCAAGCACTTTTTTCAGGCGGCTAAAGAAACGCTCCTTCACCAATTGCTTTATGCTCCGCTCATCAATACCCAATGCTTCAGACATTCCAAGATATTTATAAGTCTCACCTTCACCAAGAGTTCTGAAGGAAACAGAATCTGAAATGCAAATATTATCAGATCTGATCACACTCCCCCGCACTACATGCATGCTAGCACATTTATCGACGCCAAATTCCATTCTTATATCACTACTAAAAGTTTGAGTTACCTTTAGTAGCCGCATAAGATCAGAACGTTTTGACGCAAATAATTTCAGATCATCCATGTACAGCAAGTGAGATATGACCTTACCCCCCCGGCGAAGACGAAAGCCTAAACCTGAATCCTCTAACATAGTGCTAAGAGGATTCAGAGCTAGGCAAAACCATAAAGGACTCAGGCTGTCACCCTGAAATATACCCCTCTTTATCCTTATCGGTTCAGACGTTGCAGGAATATCACACTCCCCTAGATGACGAAGGACAGTGACCCATTGTCCCATACAAGCCTCCAAAAATGATCTCAAAGTAATATCAATCTTATATAACTCCAAGACCTTCAAGAGCCAAGTATGTGGCACTGAATCATATGCCTTCTTATAGTCTATCCAAGCAGTAGTGAGATTTTTCCTGTTCCGCCTTACCTGTTGGCTTATAGTTGTGTCAATGAGAAGAAGTTCCTTTGTACCACGGCCACCAGCCTTACACCCATTCTGAGTCGGTGCCAAAATTTTATTACGAACAATATGTCCTGTGATTTTTTTATTCAGAATAGATGTAAGGAGCTTATAGATGGTAGGTAAGCATGTTATTGGGCGATAGTTTTTAGGCTCTGTGGTACATCCGGATTTGTATGACAGGAATGTTACACCTGTTGTCAAAAATGTTGGTAACGATCCAGAGTCAAGGGCATCCTGGAATTGTGTTGCGAAAACGGAGTGTGAACTGCGAAACCACTTCAGCCAGAAATTATGCAACCCATCTAGCCCGGGACATTTCCAATTACTAGCATAACGAATAGCACACCTCACGTCAATTTCGCTTATTTTTATAGATCTCATTGGTATAATATTTTCGCAATTTTTCGCAATATCACAAAACCATTCACCCTCAGTGTGTTCAACCGGAGCCGACCATATACTACGCCAAAAATCAGCACTAGCATCTGGATTCGGAATCTCGCAATTAACCACACTATCCCCAGAACGTTCCCATTTCCTGTATACACTCCGTTGGTTCTTTTGAAAGGCACTATTCTGATTGTATCGATCCCATCGTTCTCTATATCTTCTAATGCGTTTTGCCAATGCATAGAGTTTCTGTTTCAGAAAGTCAATACGGTTTGTGACGTTAGCCATATACTCACTGGGCTTTAAATTTGTTCCAGCAAATGCTTCCGCCACAAACCGCATGACCCTTGGTCGACGATTACCCGACTTGAAACTTATTAGCTTGCCAATGAGGATTCTAGTCAGATTGATACGCTTTTCAGTGTCGTACTGCCATGCCGGCACCGTATGCTTTGATGCCTTAGTACCCCCTTTATTTGGGAACTGTACACCAGCAACACGACATACAGCTACAGCACCACAATACAACAATGAATGCGTATCAGTAAGATCGTTACAGTTGTTAAAATGACTTGGCAAATGTTGATCTAGAATCCTCACTAGTGCTATGTTACGTCTATGCATAGGCAAACGAGGTAATTTTGGTCTGAGATCTACCGGAATGGAACCATATTCCAAAATAGCATCTTTCAAGCTTCTCCTCAATCGCTCATCATCCTGGGCACTAACAGACAACTCAATATTACCTTGCGACTCAATGTTGGCGTGCTGGAACTGTGACCTGATGTCGCAACTGTTGTTGTTGGTAGTATTGACCTGCTGAAAGCTCAAGCGTAGCCTTTCCAGTACGGATTCATCCAGCAGATGACGTCGCTGAATGATCCGCACCCTGTCCGACAGTCGCTGTGCAGTAACGGTCGCTGTTGGTTCAAGCTCCTGAAACATAGACAGTAACCTTGAACGATACGCAGTGAGGTTAGTTCCCCCCTCTGTTGCCCTATAGTACGCACGCATGACACTCTCATTCAGCTGTTGAGACCATCTCATGCGAGGCACTTTACCACCGGTAGCGGGAGCCTTGTTGAGCATCCTCGACGCTCCTGGCTCCAAACCCTCCGCTGGTGGGATGTCGGCGCGCCGGCGTGGTCTTAAAGCCGGCCCTTCCGACTCTGACATTCCTTCCTCCGAACCCGCAGTCGAAGCCGCAGTGCGATAGTCGTCTTCTGACGACGGCGGTTGCGGATTCGAAGGGCAACATCTCCGCCCGTGGTGTTGGGAGTGCACTTGTCCTCCTGGCATCCGTCACTATTTTTTACTCTTGTGCCATCTTTTGCCAATATTTGTTTTAATTCTAGTAATCCAGATCATATTTTTGTATTGATTTTTCCATTTTCTTATGGTTTTGTACTTTTTCTAAATTATTTATTAATTTATATCAACAATGAAAATTTTTCCTGACATGTTTGTTTGACGGTTGCTAGGGTTGTTGTTGTTGTTTATAATTATTATTAATACATGGACAAGCACGCGAAAATCTACCTATTAATTGAACTTCCAACTTTTGCACAAACTGTGTTAAGAATGTCATAATATAATCATGTGCATTCATTTACTAGAATATAATATAGGTTCCACGAGCAGACTCAATTGATACCGATAACGAGGACTTGCTTCTCTTCTGATCTGATTCTACTTTTAGATTTTATTTACATAAATATATTTTTGCATTCATTTATTTATAGTGAATTCAACAAAAAGTTATATATTGTACTAAAGCTCTCTTTATAATTTAGTAATTATGACTTAAAATATGATTAAAAGATTCGTACAATTATATAGTGTTTTTTTTTTATTTCCACATCAGCTACATTGGAGAGACCAACTCTTTTAAAAATGAGTTCCATCTCTACACAGCTTAATAGTGACATTATGTATTGATTATATATTTACATTACTTTTCAATTATAAAGCTTTTAAAATTATATACATATAAAATTATGCACTTTTAAATTAAGTATATACGCCACGAATGCGATCGCTTGTATGACGGCTATGACCCTTCAGGATTAATTCGTTGCGAGTCGCGCGTTATTTATAAAAATATTATTTCATTTTCAAGTGTCTTTTTGAAACAATAAAGAAAATCACTTTATTTTACATTTAATTTTTGCATCGGTAAGAACTTTTGCAACGGTCTCTTCAAATACAATATGCCGTTATAATTTGTATGAAATGATTTTTGATTGTTTAATTCAAGATGAATAATGTAGCCGGTACATTAACTAGTTTCATTATCACAATGCTGTGGATTGTGTTCTTTTTGTTATCAACAGATAATTAATAACCATCGTGTTTTAAGTACAATCACTCGAAATCCTTATTATTCATATAATTAATAAAAACTTATAAATAATATAATATGAATATTAATATCGTTTGTGTACATAAATTATTTTTTTTAAGTATTTATTATACAAGTACAATAGCCAAAGTATTACTTTGTGAGGAATGGTATCAATTGAGACCAGTTGTTGCGCAGGGACACAAGCATGCGAATGTAAGCTCGACAGGTTGTGGGTTCGATTCCCACTCGAAGAAATTAAATATTTAAAATTCACTTCTTTGCTCTGGTAACGCCACTAAATCCGCAATACCTCCAAAATTCAGGGGAAACTTGGGAATAGAAGTGTCTTAATAGGAAAGAATTATCTTAACACTAGGTTCCCAGGCTTCCTCTGCCTACCCTGCTTGCCAACCTACAAAACATTGAAATGAAACAATATGACTATTTATATAATATAAGGTATTTAGTACTCGTTTGCGTACAACGTGCTCGTACTTTCTAAAATTACTTAATTTAATCGCCTTATGTATTTCAAAGAGTATTTGACCGTTGTTTGCGACGTGTACGGAACACTGGTTGGAAACAATAGGGTTCTACTTTATTTTTTATGTCTAGACATATTTTAAATATTAAAAATGCGTTATATAGAAAGTCATACTATGCTGGCGTTCTTTCAGAATATTTCTTACAGAGACTTCTAACTGTTGCTAGGGAAATGTTTCGCGCATCTTCTTAGATCTAGCTTATCTATTAAAATATTATATTGATATAGTATGGTATAAGAATACTAATAAAACTATATTTTGTTTAAAAATCGAATTTATGACAGAAAACGTTTTCTGTATATGAGACATGTATGTACCTACTTACATGTACAAGGGAGTCCCTTTGTCACTATTTTTTTCCATAAATCGATAATTTCATATAACCTTAAGTAAAAAATTACATAAATTATTATTTTTAAAATTTATCACAAAACTTATAATAAAAATAGTATGTTCATGCTGGTGGCCTCATCTAGAACTAACCAATAGTGCAAATACTGTGACATTTTAATTATATAGAAGAATATAGATTTTTCCTAAAATATAAAATTACACTAACGTATAGCTCGCGGCCAAACCTAATGATTCGCTATGACTTCGCCTGCTTTTAACTTAGTGATTCTTTTTCTTTATGGCCAGTTGTGGCGCATGGGCACAGGTATGCGACTGTAAGCGTGACGCAGATTCGATTTCCACCCGGGAAAATAAAATCCTTAATATTTTCGTTTTCTAGATCTGGTAACGAGGCGGCGTTGAGATTCTGCCTCCAGGATTCGGCGGAAAGTGTGGTACGGAGTGGCTTAACTCTAGGTTCCCAGGTAAACTTGCATGGAAGCAAAAATTTAAAAACATACCTTTATGTATTTTTCAGAGCCCATCGTGTCAAGGGCAGAAGGGTGTGCCTGAAGCGACTGTTGTTGGTTCGGGCCCCACTCCAGGAATTAATTATTATTTATTTCTTCGCTCCACCAAGGCAAAGTCCGGCGCTGAGTTCCGCCACACAACACGCAACGCCTCAAAAAAATCGCCGGAAAGTGCGGAACGGAGTGTCTTAACATTAGGTTCTCTCTGTCTCTCTCTGTGTCTCTCTGTGCCTGCTATATGCGGAATACAGAGTGAAGCTGATTTTTTTTAAATTTCATCTCACAAAAAGTGCCGTTAATGCGTTTTCTTACTTTTACTTTTTTATTTAGCTAGAGCCAGCAAATACTTGAAAAGCTACCGCAGAAGCCGCAATTGGGGCAGCCTCCGCGTCAGACGTAATTAAATATTATTGAAAAAATATTTTAAAGCAAATAATTCAATATTCACAATGTATTAATAAGGATTGTGCCCTTATTTAAATAAACTCATTTGTCTTAACTATGTCACGATTCTAGGCCGAGTATTGCGTCTACCTTCGTTAACTTAAGTGCTAGGACGCACTGGTTGAAACTGATCCAGATAATGAGGAGAGGCGCTGATGATAAATTAATCGTTGTTTTTATTTGATATATTTTAAATATTTATTGATATATTTTTAATATTTATTTCTCAATAGTTGGAGCTGTAGTTTGTATTAATATATTGCTTGTACAGTCTTTTGTTTTATTTGTAAAACACTTTTAATAGAGATTTTAATGAACGCCTTTGAGTATAGTTTTTTGATTTTATTGGTAGTTAAAAGTTACGTCGATTGTTAACAGACATATTTATCGAAACCTTTTGTAATGGCGTCATATCGAATGAACATACCAATAATTGGGTTCTCAATTGAGGAGCGTTTCAAAACATACATTCTACATTAATTTCACGTTGTATCCTTAGCGGGGTAGCCAGAGAGGACGGAAATGTTACGGCCTCTGCACACCTCTTTGGCCTCGTCCACAGCCATCAACCTCTTCATACTTAAGAGGGTCATCCTGTTCTTACGTGACCTTCATCCAATATCGTCGATACTATGATTTCGAAGGTCAACCGAGATCTCCCCCTACCTCTCTCACCGTTCGCTTTTTCTATATAAATCTTTTTTGCTATTCTTTCATCACCCATTCTTTCGACGTGCCCAAACCACCTGAGCATGTTTTTCTTCCGTGTCATCGTGACGTTCTCACTAGTACCTGTATCTCTCTACAATTCTCTGTGTCTCTTTCTCTTCTTTGTGCTAGCTTTACGCTATATCCCGCACACAGAAATGGAATGGAAATATAAACGTAAATAAATATTTCACTTCCTCGAGTGAGGATCGAACCCACAACCGTCGCGTTACAGTCACAGCCTAGTGCCGCTGCGCTATGACGGCCTCAAGTTATATCGGCTTTATTTCGATTTGGCCAAATTGAATTTTCATACTCATCAAACAATATCTTTATAAAAATGGAATGTTACTAGGTTATTTTGAAATTTACCGCAAATTCATAAAAATGCTTTAGTTTAAAAACATTAGTTTATGGCGATCTGAAAAATAATATATAATAATTTATATATTCGAAATATAGAAAAAAAGTGAAATATTTTTACTTAAATGAAAAGAACCTAATATATTTTATATTTTACAAAACTAAGTGAGCTAAATCACGTTTCATTGAACTATTTTTACACTCAAATGAACTCAGTGGATTCAATTAGATATTACGTCATGTTTCCATACACATATTGGTAATCGAATTGCTAAAATATTTTAAACTCAGAAATATATTTAATTTCTCTCACATATATTGAAAAAAATCTTTAATTTAAGTTCGATTTCAGCAGAAATATTACTAACTAATAATTTCGGACAAAGCAAAATTTTCAACTGTTAATTGCAACATCATCAAAAGTTGTAACAACCAACTTTTCTCGCTAGTGGAAGGTAATGATAGAACCAATGTATATCTACATTTATACATTTAAAACAACCTGTACTCATGTATCTATATGCTGTCGAAACCTACATGCATGTGACTGTAAACGCAAAGGTTGTGGGTTCAATTCCCACTAGAGGAAATTAAATATTTATTTATATTTTCATATCTTCGCTCTGGTGTCAAGGCAAAGCACGGCATTAATTTCACTCAACACGCAATCCCTCACGAATTCGGTGTCAAGTGGGGAACGGAGAATTTTAACACTAGGTGCCCTTTGCCTACCCTACTGTGTGCGGGATACAGAGTGAAGCTGATTATAATATAAATTTACAACAAATCTTATTTTAGTAAGATAAACAGCAAGTAAAATTAAAACCTAAAATTAATATTTTTTACTAAAAACATTGGCCCCATAACAAAGAGCCGCGTGGATAAAAGAGACCTTTCTTTTTGAGAGGATAAAAAGCTTCATCATATAATATCTTTTTATATTGTAGGTAGGTATATATTCGATGCAGCGCAGCGGTTAAGCTGTAACTACGGATTCGACGTAGCGGGATTGGAACCTGTGCCTCTTGAAAACCGTACAAGAGGTGCAGGTTGGACAGTTTCCAAGAGGTGCGTGTTTAAATCCCGCTACGTTAAAATTTTTATACGTTTCTAAAAAAGTTTTTTTTTTTCACTTTAAAAATGTTAAGAATAGTAGAATATTTTTACTCAAGCTTAATTATAAACCAATTTCTAAATATTCAAGCTATATAGCTCAACTTATATTATGTAAAATTTATTTACACTTATATAAAGATTTACGCCAAATAAAAAAAATGTTAGAAAAAATATAAGACAATAAATAATAAATATCTAATAGTTTTTTTAATACATATATTAGATTAGCTATTGATATCAATAGAACTACATACATAGCGCTTAAATATAACGAATAACTGAATATTCCAACATAGAAACCAAAGTGCGTTATACGTGGTTTATATACATAGTTAACAAGTACCGTGATCGAGCGTTACGTCAAAGGGGCGACTCACTTTCATAGCACAGCACGTTGACGTTTCAATCTCAGTTAATCTGATAGTCACATCGGTTTATCGATAGTTGGATAAATTTTGTGCAGAAATTAGCCCGAAGCGGCCCACGTGGCCGCAGGCAGATTCACTTACGACAAACACTAGTTAGGTATGACTCCAATGCCAATTAGCATACATAGGCACAGGCTGTGGAACTCGGATTGTGATTTTGATTGAACATCGTTGGCAAGGCTCTGGTAATGGAAATAATGATGTTTTTATATTTATTTTTATAGCACTATTGTTATTGAGAGATATTTAAATCGAGACCTATCTACTAATCTCTACCAAAGCATAAATCTCGATTTAAATATTAATTTTTAGGAAAATGAATAATTTATACGAGGCCGTCATGGCGCAGTGGCACAAGGGTGTGATTGTAACGGGACGATTGTGGGTTCGATTTCCACTCGAGGAAGTGAAATATTTATTTATATTTCTATTTCTTCGCTCTGGTGTCGAAGCAAAGCCACCGAGTTCTGCCACTCAACACGCAATGCCGCCAGAATATGGCAGGAAGTGGGGAACGGAGTATCTTGATACTAGGTTCCCTCAGCCTACCCTGCTGTGTGCGGGATACAGCGTAAAGCTGTTTTTTTTTACATAATTTATAACAAAAACAAACTATGTTCCTATACGTTTATCTAAGGACACAAAATACTGAAAGCAGTATGTTTTAAAACGTAACACCGTTTCATAAAACACAGGAGACCTCCACCAACTTTTCGTGTCTTAGGTACTTATTTATGAATTTATATGTGCTCACTTTTTAAACTTTATAAATGTTATAATTATAATAACAATAACAACAATAACAACAATTCTTTAATTAGTACATACAAAAGTCTAACGTATAACACAACACCCAAATTAGTAGACAATTAACAAAAGCAAATAACATTACCAAAACCAACAAACTGATTTACAACGATGACAAATTCTAGTGTAATTAATTGTACCTACATACTGTTTAATAAGCGTCGATAATAAAATTATTGCCGTGTTAATTGATAAATTAGCTGAAAGAGTATTATGTTTTACCTAAAATGGACGCATTACTTTAGTTCATTATATTGATTGTTGACCACAAAATTTTTGCAAATTACGCGTTCGGATTTATTTGGAAACTAATTATGTATTTTAATGCTATTCATGAAAATATAATACTGAATGTCCACTATTTTTGTTTTAATGGTAAATAGACTCTAGAGACACGTATGTATATATGAATGTACGTAGGTAACTTATATTTAAATATATGTATGTGTTTAAGTCGCATACAAATATATCATACTAGCGGACGCGCAGCTTCGCCTTCTTATTTGCACCCTTAGGGTGAATTCATATAAACCACGAAACAGGTGTTCACTAAAATATTTTTGAGAGTCTAAATTTAGAATTTTATAAAAATCGATGGAGATTTAAAGATTTTTCTATACAAACTTTCAACCCCTATTTCATCCTTTTAGGGTTAAAATTTATGAAAATTCCTTCTTAGTGGATGTCCAGATTACGAAAATAAACATCTGTCCAAATTTCACGTTTCTACGCACAGCGGTTACGGCTGTTCGTGCGTGTTACCTTAGTTAGTGAGAACATGTCCTTTTATATAGATTACTAGCGACCAACACGCGACTTTGCCCGCTTAAATTCATTGCTATATTATAAAAAAATTTTACAAAATACTTCCATAAATTATAGTCTGTGTGTTATCCTGATGTATGTTCTATATTACTGTAAAGTTTCATTGAAATCCGTTCAGTCGTTTTTGTATGAAAATTAAACAAACATCCAATCCTAACAAGCTTTTACATTTATAATATTAGTAGGATATAAGTTACACAGACAAGGACTATTGTCAATATTTATAAAATAAGCAATTAATAAATTACAGTCAAACTGAAACATTTTTAAAATCCTATACAAAAAAAACATTAAATCCAAAAATATCAATCAAGCTCAGGGCGTTTGATATGTACACAGTATATTAATTTAATTTGGTACAATTCGTAACAATCAGCGTAAAACAATTTACAGGGCGAGTGTAGAGTAATCATCGAAATAGGATTGTCACTTTCCAATTATTAACGCGCCCGCTCGCGCGCTGATGGGCTTTCGATGGATGTTCGGGTGCCAAGGAAGTGAAAATGTTACTGCGATATTATTTCACTTTTACTAAAATATATGTATTTTTAGTCGATTTTGGATAATTCTTAAAATAAAGGAAGGAATTATACTTATTTTAGAAACATAACATTTTGAAGCCGTGCCTCTTAGAAACTGTCTAAGGGCTCTGGCCACTAAGCCATACGTTCCTATCAAGTCGTTGTAACAAGCGTATGACAATTTCGATTTTGGATAAGCTTCGTTGTCACAAAAGAGAGTAATTGTTTGTATTCAATGTGTGAAGAATGTGTTAATTTGGTTGATAAAAAAGTAATCAGAAGTGCATTATTACGGAAGTTCAAAGCCTTTGAAAGTATTTAATATATATATACATGTATAAATATACATTATAATATATTTATTGATATCGACGTTTGAATTACATACAAGTTTGAACGTCAAAACGCGTCGTAGACGGGGCACGCCAAATCACTTCAGTCAAGAGGCGAGTTTCTCTTATATATTACCAAAGCATAAATATGACCTATTTTTATTTTAATTCGTTATTAAGCGCTCGAGTCCTCTAAAAAGCTTTTAATTTCCATGTTAAAAATAATTAAATGTGTTTCACATTGTAAAGAACCGTAATAAAATGCGATACGTTTTACGGGTGAAAAAAGTTAAAGCAGAGACGATAAAAATATTATTTTTGTTTATTCAGAACATTTGCATAATAATTTACTGCTAAAGCAATATTTCTGTTAGGTATATTTTTGAAACATTTTACTGCAACTATATTCTCAATAATCCAATTGAATCATTTTTCAATTATCCAAAGGAATTATTTAAAACTAACTGATTTTATTTATTAAGATAAACTTATAAAAATTTTGAAAGTAGCGGGACTTTAACTCGTGCCCTTTGGAAACCGTACAAGCGCTCTGATCGCTAAGCCATCCGTTCTTTTTCTTTCCTATGCAATTAATATTGTACCTTCATTAATCTATATGAACTTTGAAGGAATGGCATATTGTTCCATTTCATTATTGATTTATATTTAATTTCCTCGTATAATTATTACTAAGACAGGGAGAATAGAATCATCAATAACAATAATGCAAAGCCACGACTTCGACTATACACTTTTGTAACAATGTAATGTAATTCATATACTAATAGTGATACAATAAAAAATACTTTTAAAACTTTTAAAGTTAACACTAGCATCCTTAGGAAAAAAATACTTATTAAGGAAACATATAAAAATTTGAACTTAGCGGAATTTGTATCCGGCGCGGATCTAGGAACTCAAGAGAACGTAAGGCTTAGTGGTCAGAGTGTTTGGTCGGTTTCCGAGAGGCGCGGGTTTAAATCTCGCTATGTTAAAATGTTTATACGTTTTCTTAATAAATTTTAATTTGTCATAAGGATCTTTTAATTTCAAAGTCAGAAGCACATAGCCATGACACATTGCAAGCTTCAATGAGTGGCACGTGTAAGTTAACGTATAATCATTTATTACCTTCAAGACCTATTGACATAATTATAACTTACTTAAGAATACAATAGAAATTGTGTACTAACTGGTACTTGCGAATGATGGTAATGTTTGTCTATATAAACACGACGGTTGTGGGTTCGATTTCTACATGGGGGAATGAATTATACAAATTCATTTCCTCGCCCTGGTAACAAGGTAAAACGTAGAATTGAGAAAAAAAATATCTCAATGTTCGTTATAATTTACTTTACACTATTTGATAAACAAGAGGTCCTTCAATAGTTATATCACGAAGTCCCACGATTTTTTATAATCTTTATTAGATCTCATTCATATGCACAGGGAATAAAGTGATACTTCACTATGCACTGTCTGTCCATTGTAGGTTAGTTTAGATATAAGGTTTAAATAGTGATTTTATTTACTGAACAATAATTGTACTGAATCATATAATAACAATTAATATTAAAGACTCAAACGCGTCAAATATCCTATGTCCTTTCTAATACCTCTAAGAATATGTTTACAAAGTTTCATTAGAATCGGTAATATTGGCGTGAAATCGTAACAAGCCAACTTACATTCACATATAAATGTGAATATTAGTATTATTACTACTTAATAGCGAAATTATAACAATTAGAATAGAATACCTAGCTTATGTTGTTCTAGTCGACACAGTTTGACCTACCAGCTGAACTCCGCACAGAACCTGCATACGATTGATGAATTGACATAGAATTGTGAGGGCGGCTATGAACCAACGTTATACAGGAATGCTAGGCGTTCATCAGTTGTTAGGAGCAGGCACTAAAAGCAGACAATGCACGAATATAACACAAGATATTGTTTTAGATTATATGTATAAGCTAAGTCTAGTACATCTTACTAGTTAATTCTGTGGCCGGTTTGTATAAACTTAAATACATATAAAATAATTAATAAAATGTCAATTTTTGTCAGTGTTATGTATTAGTTATATTTTCATTTTTTTTTAAATATTGTACAACTAAACGTCATGACTCACTTTATTTAAAAGATGATTAAAATACTCGTATAAATCCTCTTTAAAATAAATACTTTAAATACTAATTACGCTCCAAAAAAAATTGTTTTAATAGAGTATCGATTTTTTTTATTTTGACACCTCTCTTATTTTATTATGTAGATTTAGATAATATTTTAATTTTTTTTTTTGAGTTATTTACTACAAACACTCTTTCGACTGATAATCGAACCCCCAAACCCTACCGTGGCAAAACGACATCGTAGTTTAAAAAACTTAATAATTAATAGTCTATAGTTACATATCAATCATTATTTTTTATATACTTATTGTTTAATATGAACATACAAATATATACATTTATGTTATATTCCACGTAGAGCATTAATGGGTAATTTCATTTAGTTTGATTTTCCAATTGGTTCTTTGGGCTTTAGGCATTTTAGTATCGCATTACCTTTAAGCTGATTTGCCAGGACATCGATATTAGTAATCAAAATTATGCCTCTTCAATATAGTTTAGTACCACGTATAAAAAGTGTGAAAAAGTGTGTGTGTGTGTGTGTGTGTGTGTAAAACTATGAAAATTAAAGATAAGTATTTTATACCATCTTTTAACAACAATATTACCAGGTTTATTCATATTTGTTGGTTCTTTTCTAGCTTCATGCTGTATACCGCATGGAGCAGAGTAGGCAGAGGGGATCTAGTGTTAGGACACTCCTTTCTCCTGAGTAGGTATCGAACTCACATCCGTAACCGGCTAGGGTATACTACGTCGTTTGATAATCCAATACAGAAATAATGTATTGGCAGAAAATATAGAACGAAGTCATTTGCTCCTTTTGTTTCTCTGTAACTAAAAAAATCAATTAAGTTAAATTAAAAAAAATAGAGATAAACACTAACTATAATAAATGAGAATTATACGAAGTTTTATCTTATCCAGGTAGCATATATGAATACATATATAAATGTCGCGAGTGCAGACAACGCCGTCCTAATTTTAACCCATAATAACTGCCAACACAATCTTTGTGGGAACTGTTCATTGCGGTGTTAAACAAGTAAGGGTTGACAATGTTAAAATTTTAAATTTGAATAGTAGTTATTTTTAATTTTAATAGTTGTATTTATTTATTGTAGTATGAATTAAGAAATATTATTTAGATTTTAAAAGTAAAAAAAAAAACAATTACTCCCTTTGTAGTAAGTTTCTTGGACAAAATTAATAATACAAAAGTTACGCTGCCCTTCCTTTTGTCTATAAGACAAATAGCATAAAACTATTTACATTTGTATATAGTTAGTTGTCCAAATTTAAGAACTTAAAGTAATTTGTATATATACGCCATTATATGTGTTACAATAAGAAAATATAATAATATTTCAAGTATAGACTTAGAAATATTACTTTTTAGTATTCAATTTATTTTCGTTTCTAAGTGTTGATTGATATCGTCTTTATGACTATTGAAATATATAAGGTATACTAGGTGTTTAATCAATATTATCAATATCTTTGTTGCTGAAACATAGTATCGGCAACAAATACAGCTTTAATTTTACAAAAATAAGTTTGCTATATCTTTTTATTACTTTTATTTAATTTTACTTTTTACTATTTTTCTACTAACATTTAAAGTAAGACAAAAATACGCTAAAAAACATGGATACTATTAAATTACTTGTAGTGACGACCATTCGATTAAGAGAATGATTAGTTGCACCTCTAACCAATAAATCGAAATTGAGGTTCAATAGAAATGGTCATTTATAAAGCAATTAAAGCTTACGAATTGATGTGGACATGAAACCACCGAGCTTAAACCAAACATTCTAGACATTTGTTCGTCCATTTTGTTATTATTTTGGGAGCTTCACAACCAATATTAATCGATATTGCAAAATTAATTGATTTTGACGTTTTATAAATAGAAATTTTACAAAGGAATACGCAAATAGAAAGTCTCTTGTCGGATTAAACGAATCGCAATCTATATCATGTCAACAAATGTCAACGATATGTTAGAAATCGATTACTGCTTTCAAATTACAAACGTGTCGTTCCTTTATTCGCGTCATGTTTAGATGAGCGGTGCGTAGCTGTGGGGTGAAAAGAAAAAACTTTGTTCGATACAGAAAAATGAATAAAATTCCTATAGAGAAGTGTAAAACATTGATGAACGCGTTTGTAGCACGTTCCGTTTAAACTCACCTTTCATACTAACTGAGTTAGGAACTACATTTACAAAAATATGGGGAGTATAAATTTTTATATCTTCAAATTGGATTAACAGTTCTTCATTATCTCCATTTTATAAGATACTTTCTTTAAGCTTAAAATGAGCTTCACGTAGCCGTACCGTAGGCAGAGAGAACCTATTGTTAACACACTCCGTTCTCCACTTTCTGCCGAATCTTCCCAGGCACGGCTATTGCCTTGGTGCCAGAGAAAAGAAATGAAAATATTAAGAAATAATAATTCATACCCTCGAGTGGGGATTGGACCCACAACCATTACGTTGCAGTCACTCTCTTGTTCCCCTGCGCCACGACGATCTCGATTTTTTTAAATTTCATACTTAAATATTATTTTTTGAAAATACGCTTTCGATATTATAATAGCTCAATATCAAAACTTGGTGTGTACTTTATATAAGCGTATAGCCAATTATTAAATAAAATAATTATGATAAGTAGAAATTAAATATATATATTTTTTGTAATACTTACTTAACTTATATTTTTTACGTCTAGTTTCCACATGAGACTTGAAGCCTAGATTTGAAAAATGATGAGATGCTTAAGCCATAATCAGACATATGGGAGACTACAAATTTGAAGTTCCATCATACACGTTTTGTTCGACACCAGCCGTTTATACTAAAAATCAGTCAAGTGTGAGCTACATTTGCAGTTCGGGAAATTGAAACAGAAAATGAAAATTTGGAACTGGAAACGTTCCTTTATTTAACATTTCATTATTAAAAAGTACGGAAAATCCTATATATGTATTCTTAACAGATAAAGAAGTATTTTAATAACTTTTTAACTGATATTAAATTTAGATAAAATTATATATTTGTAGATAAATACCTACGATTATTTATATAAGATATTTTTATTATTTTTCGTTTTTAGTATTTGTATTATACCTTAATAGTCTAAACAAAATTTAATAAAAAATAAAAATCTTAAAATAAATACAAATATATTTAGAATTATCATTAACGAAGCTTCAATCTGAACAGTACTTGACGACCACCCACTAGCATCGAGTCTAGTTGGCATCATGCCGAAGGGACTTAGAGGAGAATAGCAAGTCTTACAAAGACGATAAATTATTCTATACACATTGTTTGTTTTTTGTTTTTGTTGAAATGCTTAAATTTTTTAAAATCTGGAATGTTTCCTTACCGGAGGTAGGAAATTAATATAACACTAATATAACACCAATAGAGGCACATTTTTTTTATAAAACAATAAACTAAAAGAAGTCATTTAAGACTAAAAACAAAAACGAAATGAGGCCGTCGTGGCGCTGCGGCACAAGAGTGTGACTGTAAATCGACCGTTGTGGGTTCGATTCCACTTGAGGAAGTGAAATATTTATTTACGTTTATATTTTCATTTTTTCGTTCTGATGTGAGGCAATGCGCGGCATTAAGTGCCGCCACTAAATACGCAGTGTCTCCAGAAAAAGAAATACGATAACATATACGGGAAGTAGCGATGAAAATGTAAACAAAAGACGTATATATTTTCAATATAGTGTAGTCTACCAGTTATAGTATAGAAAATATGAAGCAAAAAGACATATTTTGTTTTATCCAATTGAAAATAATTTCATCAGAAACTCGTTGGCTTAATGGCGAGATAATCAGCATCAGAACGGTAAGTCTTAAATCTCTGCCATCAAATGCTAGGGGTAACAAAGTTGCCAAAACTGTAGGCCATAAATTCCTCTTTCTGACATGCTAAGAGAAAGAAGAAAAAACCAGCGCTCCACAACCAGTGTGCGTAGAACAATCCATTATGGCTTTTTATAATAAAATGGATAAAACAATACAAAATGGAATGTAGGTACTCTATAGATATGTAGTATGCCTTTGTTCTGTCTCACCGTAGTAAATTATTATCGATATCAATTAAAAAAGAACTTTCATTATTATTTTGTTGGTAGTAATAAACATTGTCAATTTTCTAACCTATAGTTTTTTGTGACCTATAATTTTTGAATAACGTGTTAAGTATCAATGAATTTAAATATTCGAAATGGTGATCATTGTAAATATAGGCCGGTTAAAAATATATAAAATTTTCTTAGCAATTTAAATACCTAGGAAACCTGTGCACTTTATATGAGTGAGTTTATTCCCTTGGATATCGATGGTTTACGCGCCGTCGATTCCCTTTATAAAAGCGAAGTATGTCGTAAGTATGTGGACCGTCTGCATGGAATATGTTAGTATGTTTATTGTAGTACATAATTTAACCTGACAATAAATGAAGCGTGAAACGGGCATCTCGTTAGAAGGTACTATTATATATTTTTTTTATTATTTCTTTAAGAAAAAAATTTCTCTGTCACAGTTACGTTAATTGGCTTATCTAATTAGAATTTCTTGATAGCAATATAAAAGAGCTTCGATTATAGGTACACAGTCTTAAATTTTGTAATCAATCGGTAAGAAACTTTGATTATAGAAAATTATCCGTCTTAGTATTTTTTGTATAAATGTATTAAATATCTCGAAATTCAATGTTACGTCGACTGATTTGTGTGTGATTTTTTTATTGTTTATATATTGAGGCTATGGTGTAGTGGACATGTTTGTGGGTTCAATTCTCACTATAAGAAATAAATTATGTTAATTTTTCCTCTCAGCGTTAAGTTTCGCCACTCAGCGGAGTATTTTGACGCTAGGTTTATTTGCCTATCGTGATGTATCGGAATAAAACGAGAAACTTTATGTAAATTTTAAAAAATTAAGCATTTATAAATTTTAAAATAAAACTAACCAATTCAATTCATTTTGCTCTTCTATTAGTAATTTTTAAATCAATATTGAATTAAATTAATTTGAAAAATCTAGTATATATTTTGTCGATTTCAAAGAGACGACTGAAACATATTATTATGACGATGTGCTACGATCCCCGTAGCTTAGTAGCACCGTTCTACGCAAGTTCCTTATGATGTCTGCCAAAAAGTAAACGAAACTACATATTTGTTTTCTACAGCTGCTTATTTAAATACAAATCGCTTTCTTAACTTATCATATTCTATTGGTACGTAGTTATTACAGAGTATATTAAAACATTTATATTGTATGTATAGTTATATGGTATTATCAATTATCGATCCAAGCTTGTATTGTAGAAGTAATTACGTCGGACAAGCAATTAATTATTTATATAAATATAAAAAAATTAAAGAGTGTTTTTAAAAATATGTATGCTCTTGAAGTTGAACCTTCTAATTCTTTCCTATTTTCTTTCCTTTTTGAATTCTAGAACCTTAGCAACTCTTAGACAATAATTTCTAATATTAGCCAAAATCAAATATAAAAATGAATGAAAATATTGAACTAAGTGCAACGTGAGGAATAACATTGTGTTTTTCTACTTATAAATCTATATATATAAAATCGAAAGGTCACTCACTCATCATGAAATCTGAGAAACTACATGTGCTAGGAATCTGAAATTTTGCATTATGAGTTCTTTATAGGACGTAGGTGCTCGCTAAGACGCGAATTTACAATATTCGACTTCTAAGGGGTTGTTTTTGGGGTCGAAAGTTTGTATGAAACTTCGTTACTACAAATGCTAGGAGTCTCAAATTTTGCATAGACGTCACTAGGACGTAGTCATGGAGACAGAAATTAATAATAACGTAGTTCACGCGGGTGAAACCGCGAGCGGGCCGCTAGTAACATATATAATTAAAAAATAACTTACACCAATAGTGCTGACATTGCTAATTTGCATAATGAATTTGAGAGAGTGGATGAAAGTTACCGACACGGACACTAAAAAAGAAATATTACTGTCATCCACTTTTTCTCTTGGCTTAAACTGATGAATTAACATTTTGTCGTATAATATACCTCATTTTAAGAGAACTTTATAAAAAAGCAGTTTCACACTTTTTCCCACATAGCTGTAGCAGGTAGGCAACGAGAACCTTGTGGTAAGACACTCCACTCTCCACTCTCTGTCCATCTTTCCAGATATTGCATAATGAGTGGTGATACTCAACCTCTCCCGGGTGGGGATTGCACCCACAGCCGTCACATTTACAGTCAGACACTGACCACTTCGTCACGACGTCTTTAACAATAGGTAGTTAATCGTGTACAGATAATAACCGTTTTTTATTTTGTAATACTTCAATAAGTAGTAGAAATATTATAAGTTAGTATTTGCATTGTAATATAATATAGTTTTTCTATAACTTCTATTATATAAAAATATTCTTATTCTGTGTGGATCGGTGAATTGAGTCGTTTCCTTGATTACCTTAATCTTGGTTTTCTTGATCTTATCCGGTAGAATTACACTTTTGTTAGAATATCTAAATATGCAAAGCATGAACTACAAAATCCAGTTTATTAAAAGAAAATATTGTTCAGTTGTGAAGCAGACAACGGGATGATTCTTTGATTGTAATATTTTCTTGCTATAAAAGATAGAAGTGTATATTATTAAATAACAAATATTACTATTTTCTATTTCCACCTACACATTACATTTATACTTTTAAAAATTAACAAAAATACGACCACATTTTCTAAAGACAATATCTTGTCGTCAATGAAAATAAAAAAAAAGAGAGACTACTTACAACTTACTTATAAGTTTCTGCTCTCAAAGTTCATAATAACACATTATTGCTCTTTAGAATACTTTGTACCATAAAATAAGAGACTTACGCATGAACTACCCGCACCTTTATAAATTCCAGTTCTAGGAATAGAAAGAATAAATATAAATAAACAAAGCTTACAATTTCTTATCAATATATAAGGAAAAACATTATTTTATTTTTAGATAGCTCAAAAAAGTATATTATATTTTTGTAAAGCATATGAATGCTAATTTTATTATCCGAAACACAATTGCGTAAATATTGCAACCACAGCGAACATAATAAAGAATAAATTTTCTTCTTTATACTTTAAGAATTTTAAGTATCCGTAGACGTTGGTAACATGTAAAGTTTGTCGAAATGTGATGGTAAATACGACAGTCGAGACACGTGGAGAGCGTTGCGACGGGCGGTCGCCCGGGAGACCGGCGGAGGCGGCGCCGGCATGTCACAAACAATACTTACCACGGGCGCCCTCCACTCCACTATGACATGCCATATTAGTCTTCCAGAAGTAACCAGAAGGAAGACAGAAGTCAAGAAGTGACATAGTTAATTGTAATTAAATAGTTAAAATGTTTCCAAGCGAAGCCTCCAATGGAAGAAACGAAAAACAATAAAAATAATCGAAACGGCAATTTCTTAATTGTTAATAGTGGGGTTTATTAAGAGCAACCTCACCACCTGTTAAGTGTTGTAAGTTTTCAAGAGCAGTAGGGCGGGAATGTGAGGCACGAGGCGAGTGGGCGGGCGCTGCAGTCTCGCTTGCACAGAGTGCACCACCCCTTGCGAAGTGCAATGCAAGTGCAGTCCGCGCTGTCGAGCCGTCGCTACAGCTCGCACGTCGCGCCGCTCTTAGTCCCAGTTCGGGTTACGCGACCTGTAACAATTTACCAGGACACCAGAGCCGAGGAGGAGGTGAGCTGTTCTTACATTTCTATCGTTCGCCGTCCCTCTTTAAGCTTGCCCTATTCTCCTATCCCTTTCGGTCCCTGATGTATTAAACGGGGATTTCCCTTTCATCGTTGGAATGTGGGGAAGCGGGTTTCGGTGTCCCAACTCTCTCTTTCAATTTGTAACCACTTGGAGATGATTGAAAG
>JAEBDU010013162.1:128897-230992 GCA_016802625.1 Heliconius numata
CGTGCAATTATAAAGTTATTGCGGAAAATTCTCCGCGCAAAATGTTGAAGTGATTTAAAAAGGAAAATTGGTCGATCAATTTTTAAATGCTTTGGAAAACTAACGCTCCATATGTTTCAGTATTCCGTTTGATAGATTTTGAACTTGTTTAAAATGTTTTTTAATATTTTTACCTGCGATAAATTATTTAAAGAGTTATAAATTTAAATATATTTATATATATATTCTCGTGAATTTTTATTAATCTACTTATTAAATGTTATAGTACATAAGTACATATATTATAGGTGTTAGTTAGTATTTATACGGTTTCATATTTTACGTATTATCTATAGTTTAAGACATTCACATTCTGAACAGAATACTAGCGAGGGTATCACAGTGAGAATGAAGAAGAACATGGTCAGCTGGTTTGGGCACCACGACAAATGCGTCATGAAAGAATGGCAAAAAGATTTATGATGGAAAAGTGAGTGGTAAGACAGGTAGAGGGAGACCTCGGTTGACCTTCGAAAACATGAGGACTTCCCTGTGGGCATGTATGAAGTATGATGACAGTGGACGAAGCGTAAGAGCAATGAAGAGACTGTAGCGTTTGACTCTCCGTTTTCTCTGACTACCCCACTAGGGATAAAGCGTGAAGCTAAGTTAAGCTATAATTTATGTACCTTGTTTAATTTTACAATTTTATATCGGTATAACAACATACACTTGATATTTTTCATAGCAAAAAGCAAAGTCGCTGGGAATTAGTTAGTGGGAATTTAATTTTTTGCCTGTGACCATTCACATTTATATCTTACATATCTCATTTTTTAATCATTACTGAATTTGCAGCATATCATTAAATATCTTTTACAATGTCCATAATTTAAAATACAGGTTTCATTTCTTCTCTTTCATCCATCCATCGCAAAATAATTATTAAATCTGAGTTAAATATGGAATTTACAGTAAATAAAATTTACAAATAAGAAGTAATTTATAATATTGAATTTACGTTGTACATAGTACCTATTGAATTAAAGATTTTATATAAAAACAATACCTTTAACCAACGATAATGTTAAACGTTAATTAATATATGATAATCATCGTTATTGTAAATTTAAATGACATGTACATTGTACATTTCAAAATCTTAAATGTATAAAAATACAAGCACGACAAGCGCGAGTTGGGCTCGCCCACCGAGGGTTCCGTACAAAAATTGGAGGTCACGAGCTGTTTCTGAAATTCAAGTTTATCTTAACCACAGCCCTTTCATCTGATGCCTCACTTGATTTGGCTTGCGGCACTTGAACAAGTGTTCCGGGGGGTTCAATGATGCCAGTCGTAGTCGCGGTCCGGTCGGAACTTGGAATTCATGGTGCCGGAGCTGGATTGGTGCCCTTGTGCTTTCTTTCTACAACTAATGGCAATGAACAGTTGTAATGGAGAGGAAGACAGAACGCGCTTTTGAATTTTTTGGAAGACCTCTAAATAATATCAACGCAAGGTTGTTGAGATTTCAGTCACAATAAAACCTTTTGATGAAAAAGATCTTATTGGAAATATGTTCCTTATGATGGCATAATATAAAAATTCGAGTGATAGAGTTGGAAATACTGGATGGATTTAAATGAAATCTTTTGTTTGTAATATGTTATTTTTGTAATGTTGAATTTGACTTTGATTTCCACCAGAAGCCATAAGTATTTATTTATTTGTACTTCATTTACTTGTTTTAACGTGTAAAGATTATCTCTACCCATTAAAGCAAAGCATGGCGTTAAGTTTCTCGACAATGTTCAGTAAATGAAAATAGTAAAATAGTTCGAAGTTGTGGGTGTCCACTAGCATATTATAATTAACATATTTACATAACGATTAATATTGTTGTCATCCATATTACTTTAAGTTTCGTATTTCTAATATACTCATATAAGTACGAATAGATATGGGTATGTGCATAATCTACACAAGGCAATGAAATTTCTATTTCCTATCATGTGGTTTTTGTCTTTTCAGATTAAAAACTAGAATAAATGTTGACCTGGCTATTAAGTGGTAATCATGCCATATGCCAATTCACATCGAAATTCATGCAGTAATTGCGGCATTGTAATAGAGAAGGTTTTCATAAAGCTTTATTTTCCTATACCACAACAACTCCATAGTTTTTTGTTAAAATGTAACAAATACATGGGTGAGGCTAAATTCCTTATTTTCGAGAGTCTATGCTAATGCTGAAATTAGCTAAAGTTTATGGTGTAAGCACTCACATAATGAACTCGTTTCAGATTATCCCTTTATTGTTTTGTATGAAGATTTTAAATAATTTACAGGCAATTTTAAATAAAAATATTTAAAGATAAACAAATATTTTTTATAGCTTTACGTTATGTCCCGTATGTAACAAGATAGGCAGAGGGAACCTATTGCTAAGATACTCCGCTCCCCACTTTCCGCTGAATTTTGGAGGCATTGCGTGTAGAGTGGCGGAACTCAACGCCGCGCTTTGCTTGGACACCAGAGCGAACAAATGAAAATATTAAATTTTATTCAATTAGTAATCAAATACACAATCTGTAACTGCGCTACGACTGGCCACAAATTTACATAAAAACATTGATAAATATACTTATTTCGTTCATTATGCTTTATGTAAACAAGTTAAAGATTTCTACTTTGACAATCTCTATTGAAATTTCCGGACCGCCTGATCGCACTTACTATGACAAGGCACCAACTATCGTTCGATAGCATCCATTCTCTTTAAACTTCATTTATTGAAACAGAACAAAACAACTGGTAGCGTTTAATACTTCACAATATCCATGGGCTTCCTTTTCAAGTGCGACTACTGTGAACTTACAGAAAAACGCAATTAAATACAAGTACATTTATCAAAAAGGATGTAATTGAAAAATTATTTAACTGTTTTTATCATTACAAAAAATAAAACAAGAAAGGATAATTAAAAAGTTTATTTTTAGCTTCAAGCTTTATCCCGTACAGCCCCGGCTCCTACCTAATGTTAATTTTCACATTTTAGAATTTACACTCCGTTCCCATTAAGACACTTCCTTATTTTCTATCGAATTCTGTAGGCATTGCGTTTTGAGTTGCAGAACTCAAGCTAGCTTTGCCTCATTACCAAAGCAACGGAATGAAAATATTAAAATCATTTCATAGAGTGTTAATCGAACCCACAACCTATAGCTTGTGCCCCACTGGGTTAAAAAAAACAAAAATAATAGCTCTATAACACTGAACACTGAACTGCACTGAATTCCTAGTTATTAAGTGGTAAACATAAAAGCCGTTGTGTCCATACAAACTCCGCACCAAATATTGTGCGGCTCTTAGTAAGTTGCCCGACAATGGAGAGGAAATACTCTTAGGGAGGAACGTAGTCGGTGTGTAATCGGCTTTATTTGCCTCTCACCTCGCACCTCGCACCTCTCGCTCCGTGGAGGTGCCGCGATCCCACTGTCGGCGATTCCCACAACAACTTTATCTGCTTATATAGAAAATGTTTTATTTAATTTTCATTGTGCTAATTTCAAAGTTTGTACGAGTTATATTTTATGTCATTGTTTCGTCTCTTATTTATTTACAGTTAACAATGCCATTTGTTCTAGATATACAATTTTATATATAAAAAGAACACGTAAAGGACTCTAATACTTTTATACATGTAAACATTAACATTTAAACATTTACTACATTTAAAGTTATAGACGTAGTAGTTATAGGCAAACGCGGATCCGCCCGCTTATTATATTATACACAAAAATTATTAAATCTGTACATATGGTATATAAATAATATTACTGTAAAGTTTCATCCAAATCCGTTCAGCTGTTTTGCGTGAATAAAGCACAAACTTTCGAAGAGTATTAGTAGGAAGTATTATTTTCTTTTTTTTTATAATAATAATAAAATCATAACAGATCTTTATAGTTAAATTCAATTAAATACAACCAAATTTGGCGTTTAAACAGTATAATCAGAAACCGCATTCATAGCAAATTGGGGAAGTTAAAAGCTTAAATAGCGTAAATTATCAACATAATTCAACATCGGGCTCCCCGGACAGCGTGGAAGCGTGTGAGAGGATGGCCGTGAACTTAACGCTTCATATATATATATATACATCTAGTACAGAAATCCATAGTTACATGGTCTGGGGAAAGCTGAAACCGTTTACAGGCCGATGTGGCACGTGTACGGTCGCGCTCGTAGCGGTTGCGAGTCAAGCTTTGAGGCTTTACGTAATTTGTTGGTGAATTGGATTGAGGTTCTCGTGTTTTAATCTCAGTTGGTAGCTTATAAAATGGATCCCACAATTGGATATTAGAAAACAATTGGTTTTAGTTCATGTACAATGTTGATAATTTTATATTTTATATTTTTTTTCACAAGCGGTGTCTATTCAAATATTATTGATTGTATGACATATATATATTACTAGCGGCCCGCCCGCGGCTTCGCCTGCGTGAACTACGTTATTATTAATTTCTGTCTCCATGAGTACCTACGTCCTATAAGTGACGTTCATGCAAAATTTTAGACTCCTAGCATTTGTAATAACGAAGTTTCATACAAACTTTCAACCCCAAAAACAACCCCTTGGAATATTACCTGCCTTAGCGAGCACCTACGTCCTATAAGTAACTCCTATCCAAAATTTGAGATTCCTAGCACTTGTAGTTTCTGAGATTTCGTGATGACTGATTTTTATATTTTCGATTTTATATATATAGATAGGATATTTTCTAAAAAAACATTACTTATTTAATATATAAAATTAAATATTATTTATTTATATTCTTCAAAGAAACTAAGGCAAATGAATTTATAATGTTATAGCGAGAACGAAAGCTCTTCATTACAGCAATAAAATCGTTGGAGTGTTCGTTATTATACACATTATGCGGTTCCGTTAATGTAAACGAGTTGACACATCTCTTCTCTATATTTCACATTTTTCCCAGATTTCCCTAGAAATGGCATTTGTAATTAAAATTTATGGATACATTTTTATTTGCGTGTTATTTAGTTGAGGACATTTTTAAAAATCTCAAGTTCGTATTCACAAACCACAAGCATCGTTAATTTGTTGGTGCCTTAAAATTAAATTATACTTATATGTTTTTGTCACCTGGGTTAAAATATAAGGACATTGATCTCGCTGCATTGATTTACACGATGATTATAGGTTCGAATCCCATAAAAAGTACTAGTTGTATCCCGCAACTTTGTCTGCTTCAATTGGATTTTCCATTTCCATGACAAGTTTTCTACATGTAGTCTCCATTGTGCGCTATCAGTTACTCAATTAGCAACGAAGACATTTTACACAATAATTATACGCATTCATTTTGCATTTTATATAGTAATATTTAAGCTTAATGTAAAATTTCAATTTTGTTCATAAAATGAAAAATTAATTAAGTGGCGAAAGTAATTATGTATAATTTTTAAATTCTTTTGCTAATTTAATTCTACTATTATATTATACAAAGTTTATCGATAAAACTAGTTTAAAACACACTAAACTAAATTACCTATAGCAAAATACATATATTGATGCCACTTGCCTCAATACCAACGTTGTTTGTAGAATTATAAAGTTACACGGAACGTATAGATAAAGTTAGTAACTCGTCAAGCGTACATTGCTTAAAATATACATTTACCTAGCCTAATATATATTGTTTCAAGTTAAAACATAGAAAAAAAATCCTTTTAAACTACTTTTCAAGTATATATAAGTCAGATAGGAAGAAAAGCGCTTACGTTCTGTCAATATTGCAAGAACACTAACTTTAGTATTTAGCCGTTGGAGAGGAGGAACTGGACCAATGTTTTTGTTAATTACAAAATTAATTAAATTAAGGTTTTTGAATATATATTTACATAAAACTTATTATTATACACTTCATCTGGTTTTCAGATCTTTGTATTTTTTTGTTACATATATATTTATATAGTCCTAGCCTTAAAGGCCAGTCGTGGTACACAGGAATGCGACTGTTATCGGAACAAGTTGTGGGTTCAATTCTCACTCGAGTAAATGAAATATTAAATATTTTAATTTCTTAGCTCTAATAACGAGGCTAAGCGCAGCGTTGAGTTCCGCCATTCAATACGCAATGCCTCCAGAATTCCGCAGTAATGGGAGAACGGAAATATCATAACACTAGCTTCCCAGGTTCCCTCTGCCTACCCTGCTATATGCGGGATACAGCGTGCAGCTATAAAAATTAAAATTAAATAATAAATACGTTTTCTATAGAAAGCGTATTTATTACATAAATAAACATATATTTACCTACAGTTACATTAGATACTTACAGCGGACTAACAACTGGGGACAATAAAACATCATAGACTGGCAATATGAAGAGAATCATTTTTAAATAGACGCAGTGAGTTGTGTTCAGGAGGGGACTTATTCGCTAGTTATCTACTCCCACTCCGTTCAGACGTCACCGTGTTATTTTAATAGATCGATTTCTGATTATTACTATAATTTTCAACACTTATTTATTATTATATTTTTTTAATAAAATAATATCAATTTAAAATACAGGCTTATGAAGTAATTTCTTTAAGTATGTATATGGGAAAATATCGTTTTACATTTTACATATCTATAAAATAATATTTAATTCCTAATAATCGTTATCGATCGATTCCACACCTATATACCTACATGTATAAAATAATTATATAAAAGACAATTATATATGTAATGTACTATAATAATATATGTTAAAAAAAAAATGTCGGTATTGGTCTCATCCAACCCCTTTAGTATAAGCTCTAGATATAAGTACAGTTAAATTGTCCCAAAATTAAGTACGCCACATAAAAAAAACTTTCATAAAATAAAAAAAGGCACGGGCAACTATGCGCCCGTGGATGTAGCTTGTAAATTTAAAAAATAAATAAATAATCGTTATATATTTTATAATATTTTACATAGAAATAAAGTAACAACAAAGACTCAAGGCCCTACCACTCCATGACCGACGTCAATGTTATTGTTACTATAATATGTAAAAGCGCGCAGGGTACAACATTGATTTTATCTCCACCACGAATAATACAGGAATCATTTCAGAACAATTCTTTTTATCATGGTACTTAATGATCATTAAAACTTTTTCAATGAATGAATGTAAGTTGTAAAACAATGGGGTGCAATTGTAGCCCTACTTTCGAGCTAATAACGATTCTCTCGATATCCAATAAATTAAATTCCAACCCTACAGAACGTCGCGCCATGAGACAGCTACCACCTATATTTACAATTCACTTTTACACATAATTACATACGCAAATATGATAGACATGTATCTACTGGTTGATCTCATTTAAAAATATATGAGTTAACTTTTTTTAATTTAGCTTAATACGACAAGCTATTTAAGCATTACAGATTATAAATATCAGCATTATTGTGTCCATAGAATATTTAGAGGATAAATACATATGTATGGAATTAATGTCCATTGAATGTAATGCCAGCTAGTGTAATAAATTGTACCATTGACTTTGAAAAGAGCAACTGTTGAGTTTCTTGCCGGCTCTTCTCAGCAGAGCTTCCTTCCGAACCGGTGGTAGCTTTTTGTTTATATGTTCATTCGACGATTCAAAAGTGTTTATAATAATAGTCTATTTGAATAAAGAATATTTTGAATTTGAATCTGAATAGAAATTATTATGATATTACTCATGCAATCGTATAATTTTTATCATTTTTGTAATATAACAAATTTACAAACAATTTACAATAACGTGAAAAACAAATCTTATAATATATTTACAATAAGTTCAGTTCAAAATATATAATAAAATATATAAGACGTAAATGAATGTGGCTTAAACTATGAGAGAAATAAACCTGAAGTCAGTCATGTTTTAATAGACTTTATAATAGCAACGCTGACTGCGAATAAATTAATGGTACCTACTTACATACATGTCAGACGATAACGTGTCATATACATATTTGTTTTCGTTTAGCTTACTGCCTTTTATCTTACAGCAACTTTTCAAGATCTTTATAAAATATAGGATAGGAGAGGAGCTAGTGTTAAAACACTCCGCTCCTGATTTACAAGTTCGCTCCCTTGAATGGGAATCGAGCCAACTGTACATTTATTAGTTTGACGATTTAATTGGAAATCATATTGACTTACCATTTTGTGCATTTACTGGAAATTGTGTAATTTTTATTATAGAAACTTTAGAATTTATCGTTATTAATAAAATCCCTAAGACAATTTAGTAAAAATGTAGAAAAAGGAAAATTTCACAAGTAAAAATACATTTACTTCATTATTATTAATATTTAAAACGTGAAAATACACAAAATTTCATATTTAATCAATAATTACAACAACAGTGAAATCGTAATCACAAGAAAGAATTTATTTAAATTAATAATCCCACTCTTCACAGGATATATCCTCCTGCTTTTGGCATATTTAATTAGCAGAATTTTCATTTAATATACCTACAACAACGGAGCAAACGAATCCATTAGAGTTTATCCAAGTAAATAAGACCTTTCAATACGAATATTAAATTGGTTGTAGAGTAAAAAATAGCATCTCGCCGTATCCCGCACCTAGCAGGGTACGCAGCGGGAACCTAATGTTAAGACACTCCGTTGGTTTCGAGGCATTGTGTGGTGAGTGGCAGAATTCAACGCTGAGCTATTGCCTTGATGCCAGAGCGTAGAAATGAATATTAATTAATAATAATATTTAATTTCCCCGACTGGGAATCGAACCGGTTGTAAAGTAGGTACATCGATATAAATATTACATATATTGAAGGTGTTATGAGATAATTGTTGTATGTTAACAAGATAGTTACGTCAAGTTATCACTAAGTTAACTAAAGTAGCGAATAGCGGCGTTCCTAAGTAAACGATAAACTGTGACCATCGATTGTCGGAATTTTCACGCATACTTCCCACCGAATACTGAAACTTTGTTGTTACGTAGCGTCTTTGACCACTAGATTATAACTCATTTTATGTTAGAAACTATGCTTAACTACTACTATATTATGAGAAAAATATATTATTAGATAAAATTTTATCTATTCTATCTTAACCTTTTCCTTTGTAAAAATCTTCTTTTTTTCATTTCTTTTTAGACCATTAAATTCAATTTTAATTATTAATTAGCAACGTATGTAAAAGTTCATTTTTTTATATTCACTCCATGTTTTATGTAAAAGTGGAAACTTTATTGGCAAATGCAATATAGATATGTAGTATGCTAAAATGTATTGTAAAAGCTGTTTGTTTCCCAATTTAAAATAAATAAAATAAAAATAAAATAAATAAAATTATATGTCAAGGCCAGTCGTGGCGTAGAGACACTGAGTCTGTAAGCGCGACAGGTAGTGGGTTCGATTTCTATTCGAAGAAATGAAATATTTAATATTTTTATTTCATCGCTCTGGAGTTCAGTTTTAAGGCTTTTACCTTTGGATCCTTAGTGACCAATGGCCTCGGCCCGAGAAAGTATTCTGTATTGGAAGCATGAAACAGAAATATTTATTTTCGCTATTATCTAAGCCATAAGTCAAGTGTAGGAAAATATATTCCAAGTAAATATGTTTGCAAAAAAATAAATTACGTCTAGCTTCCTCTCGACTTGTAAATCATTGATTTTTTACGATATTTATGGTTCAGTTCATGTTATAGTTGAGGTTCGTTCATTTTGAATATGCAAAAAAATATTAATAACTTCGTAATAAACGTATATTTTACATGTATGTTATTATATGTAAGTTTTGTAAAGTAAAATGTTTATACGCGATTTATTCGAGGCTATCGAAAAGCAGTTAAGCAGCTGTACAAGCTGGAAGTATACTTACTAGCAAATATAATAAAGCCTACTTAAAAAATTGTGAAGTGAAATTTAGAGCTTGAATTTCATTACGAGTGAACAGAACTCGGCACCCATATAGATCTGCCATTGTTTTGTCGGTGAAGTAGAGAACGACGTATTACTTAACTATATTTATTATTATTAAACTTAGATCTTATTTCATATTTATTTTTTAGATGATACTTTTACATTACATATCGTATATCGCAGAATTCAGGAGACATTGTTAAGTTGAGGAACTCAACTCAACTCTATACATTAAATATATTAAATATTTAATATTTTCCTCAAGTGGGAATCGAACCCCAACCAGCCACGTTTGCAGTCAAACGCTTGTGCCCCTGGGCCACGAATGGCTTCAAAATAATCTACTGAAATAACTTAAATATTTCAATTTATATATAATAAAATGAAAATCAATATTAACCGTGACCTCGCTAACGAAAATTCATTACTTACGATCAAAAGCGGATCACCCACATATTACCTTGTAAATTATATTTCGCCTTACATGCAGAACCTAATATTATATGCATACACGTGTCGAGTGCCGTCCAATCTTTATATAAGATGCCTGTTAACGAATTCATTATTTACTTATGCTTTTAAATTATATTATAATATATAAATATAATTTGTATTGGTAGGTATGTATATGTCGAACTTTACATAGCAGCTAGAAGAAACTCTTGCAAGTTTACTATTGAAATTTTTAATGCTAACATTTTTGACCAAATCGGGAATATATTAATATAGTAAATGTTTGATTGTAACTATTCGATAACTGTTCGATTTCCACTGTATAAATTATTTCTGCATATTTGAAAGAAAAGCGGAGAACGGAGTGTTTTGATACTAGGATTACCCAGCCTATCTACTATCAAACAGAATTTTGAAATAACAACCATTGCGTGCAATATGACACATCAAACTAACAATGTTGCTTAGGGTCTATAATCTATGACTTTTGTCACGTTTTAGGGTTTCCTATCTTAAAAACGAAACCCTTATAGGATCATTTTCTCGAGATTTCGTGCGAAGAAAATTAATATAAAATATACAGGGCTACGGTCCCTTGGAGCACAGCCAAAATCAAGCTTCTAAATTAACGCAATCAAAACGTAGTATCGCTTACGAGCATTTATTTATCGTTTTGCGGCATTTGTATGACATTTGCCGCTCAATTAAAACCCATTAGATACTTTCCAGGGCATACGTTTGCAAATCTAAGTTTGTCAATTTTCATCGCTGTGT
This sequence comes from Heliconius numata, assembly GCA_016802625.1. Classification (NCBI taxonomy): domain Eukaryota; kingdom Metazoa; phylum Arthropoda; class Insecta; order Lepidoptera; family Nymphalidae; genus Heliconius; species Heliconius numata. Next base: position 140,060 of record JAEBDU010013162.1, read on the forward strand.
AAGAAAATCCGAAAAATAGATATTTATATTATAGATAAACACTATTATAAACTTATATTTATATATTTGCAGTTCATTTCATATAAAATGAGTGCATACTTAAATTGTAAAATAGTTAAATTTGCCAACTCTTATAAGTTATACTTCCCGTTGACCTACAATCTTGAAGTTGGTAGGAAACCCTCTGTGGGCGACCTGTGGTCCTACTCACACTTGGCCGGCTTTTTACATAATTATATCGAACAAAATATTATAATATAAATTTGCTTTTATTTTGCGACTCTTATCACAATACTGATGAAATGGCCGAATTAAATTTCTTTCCCTTTTTTATTAATATTAATTTAAATCAAATAAAATTAAAATTACGTAGTGTATTCAGTATTTCTAAAACAAATTAAAAAAACAGCTTCACGCTGTATCTCGCCCACTGCAGGGTAGGCAGACGGAACCTAGTGTTAAGACACTCCGTTCCCCACTAGTATTTCTAGATATTAAAATATGTTTTATAATGTATATCACCTTTACCGATATCAATTATTTTTTATAGAACATCTGTTTAAAATACAAAGTTTGCACAAGCTGCACCCTACGCCTCCATTACACGTGTATAGACACGTGTAAAAAGGCGAACATAATAAAAAATAAATATTATAAACGGCGATAGCCTTGAAGTAAGCAAAATCTAGTGAAAACTGTTGAAGATATATTTTCTTAATTTAACGTTATTAACATACATTTAGCCATGTTGTTAGCCTTCGTTTTATTCGGGAGTCACGGAGAAGTTAGTGTTAATACACACCGTTTTTCTCATTCCGTTCATATTCGAGTTGTTGCGCGTTGAATAGCGGAACTCAAAGCCGCACATCGCGTTAACAGAATGAAAAAAATATAAAAATAAATCAGCTTCACGCTGTATCCCGCACACATCGGGATAGGCAGGGGGAACCTAGGGTTAAGACACTCCGTTCCTGACTTACCGCTGAATTTTCAATGCATTGCGTATTGAGTGACGGAACTCAGTGCCGGGCTAATGAGTTGCTACCAGAAAATAAAAATAAATAATAATTTATTCTCTCGAGTGGGGATCGAACACACAACCGTCGCGTTACAGTCACACCCTTGTACCCCTGAGCCATAACGGCTTCAGAAAAAAAAGAAAAATTGTAACTAAGTATATTCAAATCAGTTACATAATTTTATACATTATAACACCCTCATACAAAGTTGACTTCATCAAAAGAGCTCTTAATCGCTATGACCTCTATCCAATAAGACCCTTTAGGTTACAAGTTTGTGAAGTGCAGTGGAGATGATAAAAGGGGGAAAATTAGGATTTCTTTTTACCCCCGAGTCTCTTTGTAAGCTCTTTGTAATTTTTCGAGCGATCGTAGCAGGCCAGCACTGTCACCTACATTATTGGTATATTAAAACGGTTTCTTCAATTCCGTCTCCTTTGTGACGCATAATCACTATTATTCTATGTTGAAGTTAAGTATTAGTTCAAAAGGATGTTTCTATTTATTTTGTAAACGTTTCTATATCTTCTTATATAGCTATAATAGAAGTTTGTTATTATATAAGAAAAAATGTTATAAAAATTGATATTTACTCGTACAAGTATTACAACTTTAGGTTTAAACTCATGTTTTATTAAAACTAAATGCAAATTAGTAATTCCAATCAGAAATTATATTACCATAAAAATATTTCATTTAAATTTTGATATATGATTTCTGTTATTATTTATCACAAATAAATAAATAGGATAAAAACGATACAGCTATTTTCTACCTTACTTATAATAAAAATAACTTGATCTTACTATTGGTACATAATTAAAACTATCTAAAGGTACGCTTGGTTTTATCAACGTAATGAGGTTATAAATAATAATTAAAGCTGACTTTCAATTAAATAAATTAAAACCACAAAGTTTTCAATGACTTCTGAAATATTCATTTGATACAATTTTCAATAACAGGTTGAAAAATCCACATACTTCTCAATTTGGTTACAAAATTAAATAATAACTTCCTGGGCTTTCTGAGAAGAACTAGGGGGTCCCTATTTCTTCTCTTCTACTAAAAAAAATGAGGCCACACGGGAAGCACTAGCTTTCAAATAAAAAAAAAGTTAACAAAAACCGTTCACCCAGTCAAAAGTTATGAGGTAACAAACATTAAAAAAAACAGTCGAATTGATCCTCCTTTTCTTACAGAAGTCGGTTAAGAAATAGGTTTGTACGATGTAAACATTGTATTGTCATTAGATCCTATCTTTTTTGCAAATTTTAAATAAATTGAAAGTAAGAAAAAGTTTAAAAATGCTCGCTGTTACACCTCACTCAGTTTCTTCGTGAGTTCGAAGTACTTATAACTTTAATATCTTTCGAGATATTTAATTCTAATAAAACTGTAAGTTCTACTACTATTTCCCGATTTATGCCTTTAGAATAAAATAAAAATGTAAGGTCTAGATATAATATAAGCAATTAACAAATAAATAATATACTTTTTAATCAATTAAGGCGTTTTTGCATAATAGAACACATGTTATCAATTGAGAAACATAAAACTATTCAAAAATTGTAATTAATAATAGCATTAAAATTAATTGATAATTATAGGGTTATATAAATACACAATAAATATAATGTACGGTTATAAATATACAAACAGATATATATTGAAAAAGAAAATATATTTGAAAACGATATATATTTTTACATAACTCTAACACTTGCTATTCTGACGGCACTTAAAAAATGTTATACTCTCGCTGAGAGATACAACTTTCCAGCTTTACATGAAGTTGAAGTACTTTAGGAATCTATGTTTGATACACTTCACAGCACATACATTCACACTAACTTGTAAATTTTCTGAAGCTTATTATACTAATATACAACTAAATAAAAAAAAAATACTTAAAAAATAAATTAATACTTTTTTTGGATCTACATAGAGGAAAAAAATAAATACATGTTCGCAACAGTTTATATGAATAAAGTTTTTTTTTGTTGTATTCTAACAGTCAAAATTTTTTCAAACTATTCAATTCGAATTGCTAAAATAAAATGCTTACGGACCATCACTGTACAATGCAAGTGATCTTTGACGGCTGTCAGCACATGTTGGTAAAACCAGTCTGCTACATACACTATATCATTTATTTTTTCCCCATATCTCACCAAAATCTATTAAAAAGTATACAAAATCTATTAAAAAGTATACGTTTGCTTTAAATAGTATAAATTAAAGTAATATTTATTTTAAATAATATTTTTAATTCTATTAAAAACAAAAATAACATAAAATTGAAACAAAAAAATCTAAACTATCCACAACCAAAACACAGTTTCAAATTATTAATCTGCACTTCCATAGGTACAGTTTATACAAAAAAATTGCAAATGTTACTTTACATTTCTAACAAATACTACACCCAGTATTATTTTTTTAAATCGTTGTATAGTATTCATCAATTTGTTAGGATATTTTTGTAGCCACAGAATGGTTTATGTTTTCGACTTTTGCCAACAAAAAAAAACTTTTATATTGATAGCAAACATGACAAAGTGTATGTCACCAATTTAATCCACGAACTGTACCTACGCTCTTCATTAAGAAAGTAGTTTGTTTTCAAATTTCATCAAAAATGTAAACAAATTTAAATGTTTTTTGTACTTATCACTATGTGTGGAACATATATTTGACATTTATAGATATTACGAGGGCAGTAGTGCCGCCGGGGCAGGTTGTCTGTTCGATTCCCACTCGAGGAAATGAAATATTTATTTAAATACATATTTTCACTTCTTCGCTCTGGTGTCGAGGCGAAGCGAGGAACTGAGTGTCTTAACACTAAGTTCTCCGTCCCTACCCTGCTGTGTGCGGTATACAAGCTGATGTGAAGAATATTAATTAAGTATTAAAAAAACTCTGAAACGTATAAAGCTGGTAACAAAATCAAAAAATTGCTTCCACTACTAAAAATTTTAATCACCCGGTGTCCTTACATTGCTACGTGCTCGTTAGCGAGTGAGCTTAATTGTCGGCGCACGCGTCGAACAACATTAACACGTCTGTATCATCATGCCGCAGCTTATTTAACCTGGTTGCTACATAAGGATTTCTCAATTTACTACCTCGATTTATAATCGAATTTGCAAGTTTTTACTCGTAAAAATTACTTTTGTACAGTTATTATTAGAGTTTTTGAATATTTTTTCAATATTAATTTGTTAATGTTAAAGTACATATCGTCTGAAAATAATTTTAGGAATGTACTATACTTATAAGGCCGTCGAAAATAATTATTTAGTTACAGCTTCACGCTGTATCCCGCACATAGCAGGGTAGGCAGAGGGAACTTAGTATTAAGACACTCGGTTCCCCACTTTCTGACGAATTCTGGAGGCATTGCGTGTTGAGTGGCAGAACCCAACGCCGCGCTTTGCCTCGACACCAGAGCGAAGAAATGGAAATATAAACGTAAATAAATATTTCACTTCCTCGAGTGGGGATCGAACCCACGACCGTCGCGTTACAGTCACACCCTTGTGTCACTAGGCCACGACGGTCTTATTAGTTACATATGAATAAATAAATATTTTACAATAGGGTTTACATTTGCAATTAAACGAAGCATATGAACGAAAGATAATTATTTCAATCTTCAATAGTGCCTATGCGTGAATCAAAATTGATCCGTATCGTGGGTGCTGGATTACAACACCAGTCAATACTGATGTGATACATCAAGCTGTGCTATCAACTGATGTATATGATTTGTCACTTTATGTCAGGTGCTATATTCGATATCTGTGTAGGTATAAACAATTCTACCCTCTTCAGTTGCCATATAATACCTCAATGAAAACAATTTTAACTCTATTTTCTCCCCATTTTCCGCATGTAGCAGAGGCAGAGACCCTAGTGTGAAGACACTCGGATCCCCACTATCTTGCCTCTGCACCGGAGCGAAGAAATGAAAATTTTAAATATATTATTATATTCTCGAGCGGTAATAGAACCCACTACCTGTCACACCTTTCTAATCATAAAATAAATCAAGAATATCTAATTTAATTCAAAATAAAAAAAACTCACTATTGTATTCATTATAAAATTGAAAAGTAAACAAATTAATGTATTTCTTAGATTTTTATAAACACAACTAATGAAGGAATCGTCTCCTCCAATAGTTTACTTCAGAGAAATACGTTTCTTTTAGTGATGTTCAATGTTTTGTAAAACAGAAATAGTTAAAACAAACAAGTGTTTGAATCACAACACACAAACACGCTGATAACTGAGAATAAACTTCAACGTAGACGTTATTTAATCCAATGGAACTTGCCATCTCCATATCATCTACGTACGTAAAATGAAAATTGATTATACGCCATTTCGTTAAATTAAATAATTACCTCGAAGTTATGGATGCGGCAAATGTTTGGAGGTGCATCAGCTCCATTCATATACTCGTACGTAAAAAGCAGCTAGTTAGAGAAGTTTACACAAACACTGCTTGTTAACTGTAACTAGTTAATTTTGTTCTGCATGTTTGTCACAAATGTTGAAGCATATTTTAGATATATACAGGGCGTTTGTTAACTAATTTTAAAATGGAAAATATTTTATGCTTTTCTATGTAGCTGTGCGCATTTATTGCTCTTGCTTTGCAAAAGAATTGGATGCAATGAGTGGAATCAACGTTTGAAAGCTGAACGTGATAAGTGTTTTGAAGGGTTTCATACTATTCGATATACGGACGATCCTTCTATTTGGTTCGCACGTGCCAACTTCAAAACGATACACTCACAAGTTTAACGCTTATGCCTAAAGATGAGACCTGGAGAGCATTGAAATGCTGGATATGGTAGAGCACGGTACAATGGTGTATGTTTAGTCTTGTTATCTAAATAATACGTGCCTTTTAAAATAAACACGTTTTATTTAAAAATTTGAGAATTATTAAAGCTTTTAATAAAAAATATAACAGTTTTCAAATAAACTCAATGTCAATACTAACCAAGAAAAAAGAACAGATTGAAATTTCTTTTATGTAACTACAATAAAAGATACCAAATATCCAATAATACAATTGTAACGAACTTGATTGGTATTATTGTTGCCGGGTTCGTTATGAGTACAATTACAATTTCTATATATAGATAGGTACGTAAAAAGTACAAAAACAACGATGTATAAAATAAAGATTGTTCTCGAATACAAATTGATTTTTAAACCATTTTTTTAATCAACCTATCGTCGTCCACTCCTGAACGTGGGCCTTCCTCATCAAGTGCCAACCATCTGGTGTCAAGGCAGTTCCGCCACTCAACACGCAATACAACACGGAAAGTGGGGAACGGAGTGTTTTAGCACTATGTACCTATTGCCTCGCGTGCGAGATTTATACTATGTTACTTTTTAATTTTTTATTACAACATGTGGTAAAAATAACTTTGAGGCAATAAGCGGAGTTATATTCTAATTTTACCGTACATAGTAAAATAAGGTCACCGGATGGCCTTATTTTTATTTATGTCTAAAACAAACTTGTTAACGGCCAACTGTCAACGGGGAAAACTAGAAAAACTAAAACTTGCTTGGAATTTCAAATCCAATTACTAATTAAGCTTCACGTTTCGTTTCGTCAGCTTACATTGCTTAATAAAACCGGAAACGCAGCTAGAAAGTCGTTACCAGCGCTTTAGTTTTAGAAAGGAGTCAAGACTTTCTTTCAGTGGTTTTCATTTCATTTGAAATCTACGAGAACTGCTAGTTCGCATTAAAAGTGCGTTCAAACTAGCCGATAATGGAGATCATTGCTTTTGTGATAATAGGAAATGATTTCGGCCTGACCTAGATATAAAAGTCATCAGCTTTCGCTGTATCCCGCATATACAAGGGTAGACAGAGAGAACCTGGCGTTAAATACGTCCAACGTTACGTTTCCAACGAATTTTAAGGCATTGCATGTTGAGTTGCGGAACTTAACGCCGCGCCGGATTGTAAAAGTCATCGCTGAACTAAAAATACACAAAACATATTTTTGTACTAATTATGAATTTATGGCAGATATCGATCTGTTGCATCTTTTCCGGCTAAATGCGTTTTCCAGTCTAGCACGTTTGTAATTGTGACCTGTATACACAATACGCCTACAACTGCAGCGGCGTGCGTGTGTGAGTGCGCCACGTGTAAGCCAGATCGAGCTCTCTTCAACGCTGCTATCCTAGTACGTCGCTCTCGGCGCTGTAAGCGATCTTGTTTGCGAGAACTTTGATGCCGTAATTTTCCTATTTCATATATAAACAAATAAGTTTTAGTTTAAACGAATTATAGATTAAAATACATTTTCTTTACAAAATTATGTATATACTTACCATATTGCCTAGTATATTTATATTAAAGCTGATTTTCTTTTTTTTTTCAGCTTCAACCTGTATCTCTCATATAACAGGGTAGGCAGAAGGAACCTAGTGCTAAGACGCTTCATCCCTCATTTTCCCTCAAATTTTTCCTCGAGTTGGAATGGAATCCACGACTATACACGACGTAAAACGAATATTGAAATATTTTACGCACACAGCAACGCATCCACGTATGTGTATATACATATGTATGTTTGTGTGTATATAACATTTTATATATAGATTTCAATATCAATATAGTATCGTATTTAATAGAACTGCGGTACGTGTGTGGAAAGTTGTCTTAGTGTGGGTGAATGTAAGTAAGCGAGCTGCAATCAAGGCTCTTCTCAAGTGGCCGTGAACCAGCGGTTACAGCGAATAAGCTTATATAAAGTTGTTTTCTCTATAAAAGGCAAATAAAATTACTTGACTATTTAATATTTTTTCCTTTTGCTATTTATTTTTTTTATCTGCAAATGCATGTATGTATTGCAAAAAATACGGTAGTAGTCTATTATATTTTTATGTTAATATAACTAGTTTACTTTACTGGCTTTTATATAAATACTGAGGCTAAGTATGTGACTGTAATTGCGATAGGTTATGGGTTCGATTCCCACTCAAGGAAGTGTCGCTTTGGTCTCGAGGCAGAGCGCTGTGAGTCCCGCCACTTAACGCACAATACTTCCAGAACTCAAAGGAAAATTCCCTCTGAGGCTAAAAAAATATATGTAAATACTAAGGCTGTTAAACATAAATTAATATAAATTATGTGACTTTTGACAACATTTCAATTAAGTGGATCAATTTATTACGTAATGACAATTATTTTAACATCGAAATAATAAATATTAATAGCTTTATATTGTAGACATAATATATTGTACTCTCAGTTCACTTAGTTTTAAAATAATGTTTTTTTAAATATTTTATACATGTTAAATGTGTATTTAATATTATTAATTAAACTATCTTAAGCATTTTTTCTTTTATTTATAAATGTAAGAAATTTGGTTTTAACTGTGCTCTACGAACTAATAAAATTAGGTAAGAACGTAATCCAGCTACGTGCATTCGTAACCACTTCGTCTACGACAGTCTAACAGGCGCAGCACTATTTAATGGACGCTTTAATGTTTTAAGCTACTAAATAAAGCAGCCATTAGTTCTTATCTTAAGCAATACATAAATCTCGAAATAATAAAACAATTATCTTAAATCATAAATAATCACATTTATTATAAAAAAAGTGTTAGTATTATAGAAAAGCTAGATAAGTATATAGAATTAATTGCGTAGATTGTTTTTTAAAATGAAATATTTACATTCACTTTTATTAGAAATACAAATGTGTTTACAATTTTTTTCATACTCTTGTAAAACGTCCATTATAAAAACTATGAAAGCAGCCTTTATTTTCCGAGTACGTATTCCTCTCAACATAAGAGCATTTAATTTAAAAAGATCAGGATATTACGGTTCTCTATTACAAATTGAATGACTTGTTAATGCTTTTTATTCACAATTTTAAAGTTTGCCCGAAGCCTTTTAATGGAAATTTCATAATGTTATAGTACAAAAATACACAGATAAAGCTGTGTTGAAGTTATAATTCAGTATTTTACATAAAACACGATACACCATTTCTGTTCCATAGTAATTGTTATTATCTGCCTCTATTTTATTTATGCTTCTTTTTAGAATTTGTCTATGGTTTAGTTCTCATTTTTTATGTGAACTTCACTTTATGTGTTTTTACTATATAGTCTAAGTTGAAATTAAATCTACGTAATGTAATAAAACTTCGTCATAATACTTAGAACTTCTATTAGATATAAACTATTCATGGTAACACTGGTGTAAATTAATATTCTTCTTCTTCTTCTTGCTCCTGGCATTAACCTACTCCACTTTGCACGATCTGTAACATCCTGTGTGGTAAGACCATTGGCTCTCATGTTCTGCATCACAACATCCAACCAGCGCTTCCTTGGGCGTCTGGGAGTGCAAATTAATAAAAAAAATAATTATATTAAAATTAATTAAGTGTAAATTAATATTATAAAGACGAAAAGTATGTTTGGTAGAACCCGCAATTCTGAAATTGGGTAATTTCAGAAACTACTATTCGAATTGAAAAGCAAGCGTATTTTCCTTAAAGATGTTTTATTTCTATAAAAGAAGTAGTTTAAAAATTAACTCCTGTTACAATTTTATTATATATAGACAAACAGATTGTATCGTAGTCTAACATCCGCCCTCCGTCATATTATTTTAAGCTCATAATTAAAGAAAATGTTTGAGTAAGTCAAGAATGTTTTATTTTGTATCTGAAAAGAAAAATAAACGTAATCCTCATAGGATCACAATGTTGTTCTTGTAATATTTTTCGAGCTTGACCACTATGCTTATATTGTCTTTGATATTTAAGTTGCGATACAGGTTGCGAGTTCGATTTCCGGTCGAGGAAATGAAATATTTAATATTTTCATTTTTTCGCTCTGGCGCCGAAGTAAATTACGGCGTTGAGTTGGCAGCGGAGTGTCTAAACACTAGGCTATATCCTTACAAGCAAAAGGTGTAATTTTTTAACAATTTACCTCAAAAGTAAAGCATAAACGCTCGTATCTTTTGATTTCATTGACTTAATAAATTTTTAAGCTTAATTTTTTGATTTTAGAAATGGATATTTATGATATAGGACGTCTTCTTTAGTAATATGGCCTTAACAGTTAGTCCGACAGACAACAAAGTAACCTAGTAAGGGCTACTAAAAATTATAAAATATATAATGTTCTAATATAAAACACGTCTTATTTTGAAACTTCTAAGTTAAATATTAATGTAAGTTTTAGTATATTTGAATTTTTTCGCAACATTTTTATATTATTCAAATAAAATATATTATATTACAGTGAAAGAGGAAACCAAGTGGAGCACTGTTAAGTAACATTACATTTTTTTGCTTTTTACGTTAATAGTAGAACGTTTACATTATTTTCATTTAACTTAGCTAAGTAAAAGTATACTATTTTTTAATGTAGAATAGAAATATGTGTCGTTTCATAGTATATATATATGCAACTAAATACAAATTGTATGTCAACTAGGGTTCGTGCTCCGTGTAAATGTAACTTATGTAAATTTGAAATATGTAAATATCAGTAATGATGTTCCTTAAGTAAAAAGTAGGTACCTTATTTTATGCCTAAAGAACTTTAAACGCGACTGTCTCGTGAATATTAGGCGCAGGGTTGTAAAATTGAAAATTTAGTTTCTCTTTAAAAATATTAACATTTTTAATTAAACATATTATAAAGAAAAAAATAGAAATATAAACTTGTCGCTTTTTTAATATTTCGTAATTAGTAAGCTTCGATGATTTTTATGTTTTAAAAAATGATCATTCAAGAGTGATAAATGTGAACTAAATGAACAATACCCAAATTCTTATAAAACATCAATTGTTTATTTACATTTGATAAGACCACAACAAATAAATATACTGAAGTAGCAACCTGAATTTTTAATTAATTCTAATAATTTTGTTGCACTCACTTTTAAATCGTTATATAATAATAGTTAATTTAAAGTTCCATATAATTCGTATAAGTGTAAACCCTCCGTCTAATTTCTTGAAGGCAAGCCAAGTGCCCTGTTCTACGACGCATATAGTGAATAAAACATCTCGAGTTTTTTAAGTCGCCGATTTTCGTTCGTTAGCCTCTATGAATACATGTTAAACTTTCTATACCATGACGTTACATACTAAGTTGATACGTAAAAAAATACAAAAACACAATATTCGCTTTAAATACAAATTATTTGACGCGACGATGTCACGTTGAGAATGAAGAAGAACGTGCTAAGCTGGTTTATGCACATCGAGCGAATTAGTGATGAAAGAATGGAAAAGATTTATGATGGAAAAGTGAGTGGTAAGAGAAATAGGGGCAGACCACGGTTAACCTTCAAAAACACAGTATCAACGATATTGGAGGACCCCCTGGAGGGCATGTATGAAGAGGTTGATGACAGTGGACGAGGCGAAAGGTATGTAGAGACCGTAGAGTTTGGCGCTCCATTCTCTCTGACTACCCCTCTAGGGATAAAGCGTGAAGCAGTGTACAAATTATTTGTATAAGATTACAAACAAGAAAATACACTTTACAAATATGTAGATAAAAACTTTATTTGTAACTAATGCGGAGCCTGCCAAGTTTGAGCTCTCTTCGTTCATGCGTCCTAGTAAGATACATATTATTACTGCTAGTTGAGTGCCTTACAGAACTACTACTGTACTATAAAATTTTATTACAACGAAGATCTGTGTTGTAGTCTAATAGAAGCTCAATCGTAAAATCATTTAAAAATTGTGACCGCGAAGCTCTTTGGAGATATAGAATTGATGCTAAAATTGCTCTAATTACATCTAAAGTAGAGTTGCTTCTCATTACTAGTGACTATTGAATATAGACAAAGTCTAAATTTATTTGACGACAAAAGATAAACTTTATTTAATAGTATCTAACTATTACGCGAAACACTAAAATTTGATAATGTTTTTTTAAATGTCACGATATATCAAAGGAACTAGTGAAAATCTAATATTGAAACACTACGTTTTCCCTTTCTGTTGAATTTTGAGACATTGGAGGAAAGAGCATATGATTGTTCTCACAGTGGTGATGGAACGAAGACTTGAGGAATGTTGAGAAATGAATTTGAAAAGATCAGTGGTAAATTACATGTAAATACGATGTGATGAATACTTGGGTTCATAAATTGGATATGGTTGCTATAAAAAATACTTGGCACGTCAATTAATAGTAAAAGTCAACAGATTTTTTCATTACCGCAACAACTTGAAAGGCTATATTATACACAAGTAGTCTGACTGCAAGGCTGTTTTCATTACTAACTTTTTGTATGATAATAATATGCTGAAATCGATTTATTAAAGTCGATTTATTAAAGTCGAATTATTAAAGTTTTATAACATAAAAATATTTTATGATGAAACGCTATTACACTCACTAGTGTATAGCCACAATGACCCTTGGTAGAATTACATACTGCAATTTTGTCACAGTCTTTTCACATATCAGTAATAATTATTTAATAATTATTACAAATTTGTATATTAACATTTAAGTAGATGTAGCAAAGAATTTAACTATACAATTATTAGAAATTTTGATTTTAAAAGTCCTTAAATATTAATCGAATAAACTGTAAAGTTTATTTGTATTGGTTTAGTTGAATTTTGTGTTATTGGCCGTTCTCCAAGTGATATTTAGAAAACTTTAGACATTTAAAAGAAAAAGAATATACATATTATGGTAATGGTATAACATTTAGGGCAACCCAAGCATTTTCTATTTTTATAATGTGTGTTCCTTGAAGGCCATTCTGAGAAAAATAAAAATATTAATTAAAGTACAGGTAACTAAATTACATTAAAGAAAATTTTGGACATAGCTGTCTAACTTTAAATACTACATATTTTTGAAAAAATCGCGAATAAATTAAATGCTGGAGGCATTGATCTATTAGAGGCAAATCTTAACATGTATCACTTAGTGTAACCCACATCATCTCTTTTAAACTCTATTATCGATTTAATTTTTAGGCAAAATTTATTTGGATTGTGAGTATACGGGTATCGGAAATATATAGTATTTGGATTGATACTGATTATATTATACGCAATGTTTCGGACACTAAATTAAGAGAAAAAATATATATATATTTATTTCTTACAAACTACATCTGCAACACCTAGATTTTATTCACTACAAGTTTTAAATATATTAGTATACTAGAAATCTATTATAGCCAAAAGAATATACAAAATATTTACATAAATTATATATAGTCTGTGTGTTTTTCCGATATATCAGCTGTGATGTTTCATCTGAAACTGTTCAGTAATTTACGTGAAAATGGAAACAACATCCATCCTCACAAACTTTCACACTTATAATATTAGTAGGAAGTATATGTGGCAAGAAAATCAACGTCTTAATCTAGTCAACGATAGTTATAAGTTCAATTCAGGTCGAATGTCTATACAAAAGCCACATAATTGCTGGTTGCGATCTCGTTAAAACAAAGCACAGCCGTAATTCCCTCCAGCCAATACGCAATGTCTTGAATGTCTTGAACATGGATGGAACGGAACCAAGTAATTGATATGCCACCAGATATTAGTCTCTCCCTACAAGAAATATATTAAACCTACATCGAACATAGATATTATTAAATAGTATTAAAATTTTGTAATGTATACAATTCTTACATATAATAACACTAGCGGACGCGCGCAGCTTCGCTTGCGTATTTAGGGGTGAATTCTAATAACCCATGAAACACATGTTCAATTAAATATTTTTAAGAGTCTAAATATCAATTTTTATAAAAATCAGTGGCGATTTAAGAATTTTTCCATACAAACTTTCAACCCCTTATTTGCACCCTTAGGGGAAGAATTCTAGAAAACGATGAAACTCGTGTTCAATTAAATACTTTTAAAAATCTAAATTTCAAATTTTATAAAAGTCGGTGCCGATTTAAATTTTTGTCCATACAAACTATCAACCCCTATTTCACCCCTTTAGGGTTAAAATTTTTTGAAATCCCTTCTTAGTGGATGTCCAGATTACGAAAGTAAACATCTGTCCAAATTTCACGTTTCTACGCACAGCGGTTACGACTGTGCGTGCGTCTTATCTCAGTCAGTGAGGGCAAGTCCTTTTATATATATAGATAAACAGGAAACGCAATGTCATAGCACTAGGTTTTCTCTGCCTATCCTGCTATGTGCGGGATACACCGTAAAGCTGATTTTTTGATTATTATATGAATATTCTTAATAATCTTATCTGAATATTGTTTGAATAAAGAAATTTCAATATTTGTCTAGCCTCTCATAGTTCTACACATTATAAAATGCTTGGAGAATTGTTGGTTTTGTAATAGTAAAAGATAATAATATAATAACTGGTGTATTTTAAATATTAAAAGTGAAATTAACTTTCTGTGTTCTAATTTAGGTATAGTAACATATGAATAATATTATAATTTAACATAAAATAGGCTAGGTAGGTTACAATGAAATTAATATGCACAACTTTTCATCTCCTTTTCAAAGTTAATTAAAACTATTCCTGACCTGTTTTGTATTATTTACAAAGAAATTCTAAAGCAGAAATGTTTACGTCCACTACAGTTTTTTTCCTCGGTTTATAAACAATTTTAATGATATTCAAATGACTTAAACGTATACATTTTGTATATGAAGGTGTATAAGCGACTGTGTTAATATAAGTATTTTGTTATACTCGTATATATATTCCTTATGGTTTGTATTTTATTTTGTATACCCTAGTTATTTTTTAGGTTTTAATTTTTTATAAATTTTAAATTGGAGACTTATTTCTGGATTACAGTAAATTATAATAAGATCTACTATAATACAGGAATAATTGTAATAGATAAGATTTGTTTTGACAAATCTTTAAATTGTAAAAAATAACTCCTCTATTAATATATGTACCTCCATTTGTTCTCTATACTCTCTAATTTATATAGGTAACTTTCTACGTCCAGTGGGCCTGGATATTATTTGTCGCTCTGCCAGTCACTAAGTAACGGAAAAGTTTTGTATATTTATTTATTTATACATAGATAATTAAGATTTCTAGACTAAAAAAAATAATAATAATAATATTTATTTATTTTTTTTAGATTTTTTATAATTGAGCTATTAATAAATATAAATATTAAAAGTAGATTTTTAATTGGAAAGTCACAATCCACTATAAAATTCTAGTTATTTATATTTAATGTTTTTAATACTCTAGTTGCTTTAGCATAATTTGTCAATGTATATATTAATAATTTAATATTGACAATTTTTCCTTAACAATATTTTTCTTTTAAAATTTTAGTTTGAAACAAATCATGTAATCCAGAAATAATGGTGTATCTCCTTTAGTCGCGCCACACTAATGAGATCGATCCCCACTTGGTCGGTCTACTATTATTTTTATAGATTTTTTTTCATAATTTTTGTCAAGATGTCTACTATATGCACACCTTAATAATTTGACACATATTCTAAGCTTTAATAACACTTTTACATATAATAAATAATGAATTAGAAGCCAAGAATACATATATATTTCTTAAATATTTACTTTTGACTACTATTGAAGTTCTTGTGGCACAATGGGACCGCGTATGACTCTAAACGTCATAGTTAAGGTTTGATCACCTTTCTGGAAATATAGTTCAATAAAATGGAATCTTAATCTCTTAATCAGAGGAAAAATATTTATTTTTCCTCTGATTAAGTATAACATGTAGTTGTTCCGCCACTCCAAAATGTCTCGAATTTAAGCAGAAAGTGAAGATCAGTCATCGACATTACCTATATAAGTATTAACATTTTAAATTCTTCACTCTTTTCTCCGGAATTCGGCTGAAAGTGAGTAGCGGAGTGTCGTAACACTAGGCTCACTGAGCCTACCATGCTACATATGGAATACAGCTTGAAGATGAAAAAAAAATCTAACTACATATTAATGTTGTAAAATAGAAAACGTTGAAGTCGAAAATACTTAGTTTATTTATCGTTCGCTAGTTCGAAGTACTGTCGTTTTTGAAAGCAGTGGATTACAAATAATTTCTTAACTCCTCCCCTGGGCTCGCTTACTAAACGAGCTAGGGTTATTTTGCTGTAGTTCATTATGTACCAGTTTCCAATTCACAGCTTCTACGTTCTGATCTCTGCGCCTAATTGATATGAAAACTAGGTTGCTTTTCCGGTCTAGATAGAAGAATGAAGAATGTTGGTTTTTTTTTTTCAATTTATGTATTTCTATTTTATTGCTTATTTTTATAATAATTACAGAAATATTTATTACTATTTTGCATATTATGGTTTATCTAAATAAATTGTTTCAATTATTAGTTTTCGCGATAATAACACATACTAAAAACCTCTATTTTAAATAGGAATAATTATATATTTTGCTAAAATATTTTGTTGACCTAAGCAACTAAGAAATCTTATTTTGGTCATATCTATATTTGTATACTTATATCCATACCTATATTATAAATTCGAAAGTAACGCTGTCTGTTTGTCTGTCTGTCTTTTACGCAATCAGGGCCAAACCGCTAATATAATTGTGATAAAATACTCATATAGAGACACTTGAGGGTCTCGGGATGAACATAGGATTTTTTTTTTCTCATATTTGTTATATTTTCGATATATACCAATATATTAAAATACTTATTAATTTGACATGCAATTTATTCCGCCATGTTAATAAACACCGTCGCTACACGACCGTTGCTAAGCAACGATTTGCAAAGTTTGTTATTAGAAAATGTCACCTCGTCAAAATGAGCTTGCTTAACGCATCTCTCTATTGAAAACTGAAGATAATTTCATAAATATATTTAATAAATATTTGTATAGTTCAAGCGGGCGTAGCCGCGTTTGGGTCCACTTATAAATTATTGATATTTATTGAAAGATTTCCTTATCTATTGGACAAATCTTTTCACATTCTCTAAGCATAATTTCTGTAGTGTCTTAGACAGGTCATTCTTTAAATATGGGGCACTACGCGGACTTATATTAGGTGAACGTCCACTATTTATTTGTTTGTTAAGTGGTCTTAAAATGATAGTAAATAAAGTATTGCAGCCCCGACTCCGACCTTACTTAATAACATTCTCATAGCTTACACTATTTTTACATTTTCATACGAAATCTTAATCTTCCTTGTCAAATCTACCTACTTATCTTCATAAAAGAAAAAGAAAATATTGAAACAAAGAAAAAAAGGAAAAGATACTTAACTTTATCATATTAATCATAATTTATAGAGTCCTAAGCTGATCTTCGATTTCAAATAATGTAATTGTTTTCAGCTCGTTGTATGACAAACTGGATTCATGATTGTGCTATTGTTCCTACGCTCCGGGCATCCGGTCAATTTGTTCCATTGTTACAAAATACATATTCTCATTGTAAAACATGTGTACGCGTTAAGTAAATTTATTGCTTTTGAAGATTTCCATATTTTTTAAAACGTTTATGTATATTTTTAGACGCTTTTAATTTCAGTTTGTAATACTTTTTCATATATAAGTCAACTATCTAAAAATCTCTGGGCTTTACAAGTCTGTTTTTTTTTTAACTTAAACAACAGTTTTCTCTAAACCTTTACCACTACGTTGCGATAAATTAAACGTAAATAATATTTAATAGTAGGTACGCCACATAATTTCTGAGATATAAAGAATTTTATATATAATTAGCGGCCCGCTCGCGGTTACACCCGCGTGAACTATGTTATTATTAATTTCTGTCTCTATGACTACGTCCTAGTGACGTCTATGCAAAATTTGAGACTCATAGTATTTGTAGTAACGAAGTTTCGTACAAACTTTCGACCCCAAAAACAACCCCTTAGAAGTCAAATGTTGCAAATTCCCGTCTTATCGAGCATCTACGTCCTATAAGTAACTTCTATGCAAAATTTGATATTCCTAGCACATGTAGTTTCTGAGATTTCGTGATGAGTGAGTGACCTGTCGATTTTATATATATAGATTTACTTGATGCTGACAAAAAACAGAATACAAATTTAATAACTAAACAAATTACAGAGTACATCTATAAAATGGAGTCGCTGTAATTTTATATCCTCCAAAATAAAATAAATTAAGAATAATTAAATTAACAACGATAACACTAGTTACAACTAATCAAAATTTAAGTCTTCAGAAATAAATAACACTATTTACAACGTTCTAGTTTGGCAGGAAGCCTAGAGTAGGTACAATCTAAAATAAAATCTAGGCCCGAGTTAGCATTTACTACTAAAATCAACTGATCAGACCTAAACCAATAAATGTGGACAATCAATACAACTGGAGAAACGTGACAGAAATATCAACTTAAGGTTCCATATTGTAAAATAATAAAGAGTCGAAAAATATAAGTAAACTAACATTCGATTTCGATTGTCAAAGCTGGACAAAACAGATAAAAAACATTATATTTTAATTATTTTTTTGCGCACATTTGGTGTTCAGATATTTTTTTGAAGGATCAAGAAAACTAGAAAACTGTTAAATTTCAGACCATTCTTTATGGGTTAATAAAGTTCTTTATACTAATAACTTATACCTATATAATTATGCAAGTAAAGTTTAGTTACATTTCATGGCTACAAGCCAGATTTCACATTACAGACTATGTAACGCTCACCTAAGAAGTTGAAAATTAATTTTAGAGATTTTCATACAAGCGATGTTCGTATAGGAAATTTTCGATTAAGATTTTCATATATTTTCGACATGGCTACAACGTGTATAACGTTGGGTAACTAAATTAAAAGAAATTATCATTTAATAATATTTTAATAATTCCTTGCTCTGGGACTAAGGCAAAAGATCGGTGATGAGTTCCGCCAATCAACATACAATGCTTCTGAAAAAGAGCTGAACATTTTGGGAAAAATGGGAAACGGACCAACTGTAACAAAAACAGGTGCTCTGCCTACCCTGCTATAAGCGGGAGACATCGTATAGGTTTTGATAAAACCTGTAAAAGTAAAAGCGAAAAATGCGTCATTCAAATGTGACACCATTTAATCCGGGTCGTGTCTAACCAAACAGAGGGTGCTCTATTAAAACTTAGTGCATTTTTACAACTCGTCCGGTGCATGGTATTGGGGACGTGAAGGGGTTTGTTGGGTAAGATGTTATAGTTCTAACGATTTCCAATAGTATTTTCACCCCCTCATATTTATGCTAGAATTTCGAGAAATACAGAAAACTTTGTAAATTAATAAAATATTACAGGAAATTGGTTTTAAATATATTGATTTTAAAAAGTTGTTTATTGCACAAAACTAATTAACTAACACTAAAACGTAGAAAATAATATTTTAAGTAAAGCTGTAATAAAAAGGAACTGATAAAATGATTGATAGTATAGCAGTAGTTGAAGTTACCTACCTATTTAATGTTTACTATTTAAAATACGTTATTTTTGGAGTTCGTGCCCGGCGAGAAAGGACTAACTTTATATACACTTAAATTTAATTTTCTATTAATATTTTATTATATTTTAATGTATTTTTTTATTTTATTAGTTTTAGTTTCAAGTATATTGAAGTCAGTTTAAATATAAATTGACCGCACACGCTAATTTGTCTGTAGTTGCTCAACTAACCTTGTTTGACGCTCGATCAACTGTCAAACCAAAGTGACATAATTTTCTGTTCTCCATTCCATTCGAGTTCGATGCTGATATATATTATATGCGTGAGACTGTAAACGCGACCGCTAACGAGTTTGATTCCCTTTCGAGGAGATTAAGTATTAATTATTTTATACCCTTCTGGTAACGAGGCAAAGTGAGGAGTCGGTTTCCGCCACTCAACACGAAATGCCTCCAGAAAAGGGGCGGATATTGGGGGAACGGATGTGTCTTAATAGGAACTAAGTATTGTAACATAAGTTTCCCAGGTTCTCTCTTAAAAGGAGATCTCTGAAACAATTATTTTTGTGTAAAATCTGTTGAACAAATAAAGTATTTTTATTTTTTATTTTTTTTCTTCTCTGCTTATCCTGCTATGTGCGGGATACAGCGTGAAACTAAAAAAAAGAATTAAAAAGTGCGGCATTACTATCGAAATATGACCTAACATATCGGTTTTAAGTTTCTTCTTGAAATTAATAATATCAATTCAGCAACAAAATGAATAAGCTACAAATGCTAAGACTATTTGTATAAGTCAAACAGGGTTTTATATTAATGTAAAACTGAATGTTACGTACTGTGAAAAAAAATAGTTTTTATTTGTATGTATATGTATATAATATTATTATGTATGTCGTACGTTACTACAACAGTTAAGTTTACCTATCATATCTTCATGGTTACTGTATATTAGAAATTATAATTAAAGTCTCTTGCTGCGCTGAGTTTGTGTTTGTTTGGGTTAATCCCAATAACTACAGTAAGGATTTTCGTTCGGTTTTCAGGAAAACAGAAAGCGATTTTAGGGAAACGTTATAGTGAATTCAGGATTAAGAAAATAAAATATAACATGAATATCTTAAAAATAAAATTAAGTTAGCTTTACGCTGTATCCCGCACACATCAGGGTAGTCAGAGGGCACCTAGTATTAAGACATTCCATTTTCCGCGGAATTTTTCGAAGTATTGTATGCTAAGTGTCTCAACGCTGGGCTTTATGCCTTGGTACCAGAGCAAAGAAATGAAAATATTGATAAATAATAATCCATTTCCTCGAATGGGGATCGAACCCACAACCGTCACGTTACAGTCACACTCTTGTGGCCCTGCGCTACGACAGCCTCTGAAACGTAACCTTGTTACATAATAATATTTTATTTAATTATGTTTTTATAAGATCCACTAGTGATGATATCATTACACAGTTAAAAAAAGAAATACATGATAAAACTTAAGACTAAATGCACCATATTCTAAAGTATACAGCATGCAATATTATACAAAAACTAGCGGACGCGCGCAGCTTCGCATGCTTATTTACACCCTTAGAATTCACCCCATTCTAATAAACCATGAAATATGTGTTCAATGATATATTTTTATGAGTCTAAGTTTAAAATTTTATAAAAATCGGTGGCGATTTGAAGATTTTTCCATACAAACTTTCAACCCCTTATTTACACCCCTAGGGGATGAATTAAAATAAACCACGAAACATTTGTTCAATAATATATTTTTATGAGTCTAAGTTTCAAATTATATAAAAATCGGTGGCGATTTACCCCTTATTGGCACCCTTAGGGGGTAAATTCTAAAAAACCGTGAAACACATGTTCAATTAAATATCTTTAAGAGTCTGAATTTTCAATTTTATAAAAATCAAATAAATTACTATATGAGTTACGTTTAAAAGTATGTTAAAAAAATAAATGACTTACCATTATAATTTACATGATACTAAATAATTCGCAACTTCCTGTTAAATCTAATTTAAAGATGCGCAAATAAGGTAATACAGCTTCAAATTTTGAATTGCGCAACTTACTACGTCGCAACCGAAGTGACGGAATGAGCTCGCCTCCTCGAGATTAACGCCTTTTCGGAATTCGTACCAAGTTTTATAAAATACATTCTGTTAGCAACCCGGTATGGGAAATGTAAATATATTTTATCTAAGATAATTCATTAATTTTATGTAGAATAATATTTGCTGAATTTTAATAATCGCAAGTGATAAATTTAGCTAGCCTATAACGCTGCATTGTACATATACCACGATAGAAGGAGAGAATTTAGTGTTAAGACACTCCACTCCCCAGTTTCGAGATATTGCGTGTAGAGTGGTGGTATTCAGCTCCGCGTTTTGTCTTGTTACCTTGTAACTTTAAAATTACGAAACAATACACTTATATTTTTATATACATACTTATAAATCGATTATGAGCTAATAAAATCCACTCACTTTTTTCAAGAAATATTTGTATAAAATTACAAAAATAATAAAAATAGACAATATTAATCCAGCTTAGACTAACAATCGTATTAAAAAATACTATTCTAGAGAAAAAGTGCAAAGGCCCACAGGTCCATACAAAGAGGAATACTTTAATGGAACTTTTACTCATAAAGCACTTTGTACCTATACCATTGTATTACAGACTTAGACATTACGGTCGCAGCACATCCATTATCAATTATCTACAACGAAATCGACAATAATTTCCATACTAATAGAACGAAAATTATATTATCGAGGTCCATATGTGAATATTGATATCACGTATACAATATCTCCTAACTGTGACGCATTTCACCAATTCCTTGTATCCTGTGACATGCAAATCTTGTTGATAGCATTAAATCGAGTAGAGAAGTAAATGAGTGGGTGATTTGATGTAACTACAAAGGGGGGAACTGGGGAGAACCCACACGTATCTGTATACGCCTGTAGGTGGTAGCGGTCGGCGCGACCGGATAATTCTATTGAAAACACCTTTGTCGCGGCTTCGATTTCGCGTAACGAACCGGTTTGGTTATAGCCCCAGGACTTGGCCTGTAATTTTATTTTACCTAACTTGTTTATGCTAATAAGCAAATTTGTGTATTCTGCATTTATGCGCCACGTATTGAATTAAATGAGAATCCACACCTATTATTATAAATTCGAAAGTAACTCTGTCTGTCTTTTATGCAATCAGGGCCAAACCGCTAATTTAATTGTGATAAAATACTCATATAAATATACTTGAGGGTCTCGGTATGAACATAGGATACTTTTTTTTCTCATATTTGTAATATTTTCGATTATACCAATATATTAAAATACTTATTAATTTGTCATGCAATTTATTCCGCCATATCAATAACAACCGTCGCTATGCGACCGTTGCTAAGCAACGATTTGTTGTTTGAAAACGTCACCAAAATGAACTTGCTTTACACATCTCTCTATTGAAAACTGAAAATAATTTCATAAATATATTTAATAAATATTCGTATAGTTCAAGCGGGCGTAGCCGCGTTCGGGTCCACTAGTATTTTATAAAAGTAATATTATATGTCTTTTAACAATGTGTAATAGTGCAAATAATAAAAAATCGATAACTTTAATTAACCGTTTAAAAAAAATGTCATGTCAATGACAGCTGTAGATTCTCTGCCTATCGTAAAAAGTGAGAAGCTACAAACAATGAATATTTTTTAAGCAAATATACCTAGTGGGAAATACATTAAGTTCTTAATACACTTCAATATCCATAAAGAGTTCCAATAGTACGTCAGATAACATGAAACCAGGATTAATTACAGAGGGCTATAAGGGAACACGAAGAGTGGTCATCGATAAATAAGTGTGTATGCGAGCTATATTGGCTTCTACCCAATTTGAACTCTAAAAGCAGTGTCGATTTTTGAATGAATATGAATTCAAAAGGAAAAAATGTAAACAGCATAATTAGTGTAAAATAATTCGTTCATTTCAATTACATTGTTTAAATTTAAAACAATATCTAGTAAAAGTTATTTCTCAACACAAAAAAAGTAGGCTAGGGTTACGGTAGCTTAAGGCAAGTAGCCCAGACAATTACACGCAATGCTTGGAAAAAATCAGCGGGAAAAGTGAGGAACGGAGTATCTTCACACTAAGTTCCAGCTGGTACACAGACTCTCCTTTCCCGATAGGCAGCCGCCTACCCCGCTGTTTGCGGGATACAGCGAGAAGCTGATTTATTTATTTTTTAAAATTTAAATTACAATTTATTAAGTAGCTTTATCTTTTTAAATAGCAATAAGATTTAAAAACCAATATAAAATATAACTATGCATGTCAAAAGAAAGTTATTAAAAAATCATATGTATACAGCCTATATCTCTATAATAATAAGGTGAGGTATGTTTTTTTTTCTTGAGATAGAATGGAAATTAAATCAAATGTAACAAATAGTCACAACAGTACGTACATCACAGTCTAATCCGTGCTGGTGCATCAGTTTCCACGTGATGTATGTTCATATACCTAGTGCATAGTTGGTGATCTGTAGACTTTGGATATATGCAAATATGCAAATGCACACTAAAGGCCTTTTGCGCGACAATGCATATTTTATTTTTATTTTTTTCATGAAAACATTATATTTTTAACAATGAGTATTTTTTATTTGACTTCGATCTCCGTGAACCAGAAACCTAATTCTTTTAGCTTTTTCTTTTCCATATTTTATAAGAAAATATAAGTTTCCTTAACACGTGAGAATGCTCGCCCCTGAAAATTACACGGATATAGAATATTGCAGTCATCGTTGTCCTCGTAGTTAAAACTAAAAAAATATTTTGTAAGAAAGTACTTGATTTTCGGTGAATAATTGATATTATTATAACTCCTATTTATATACTAACTTATATAAAGTAGACCACATTGCTATTTTTGGAAATGTATTTCTATTGGCAATTTTGTGTCTCTATTTCTTTGTAACATATTTTTCTGACCTATTTTATCATCCAAAAATTAAGAACTATTGGTTTCAATATAGAATGTAAATAACAGTCAATATCAACACAATTTACTTAATTTTCTTTAGAATACAAGTATATTTTCTCTTCGAAATTGGCACATATTATATAGATGCTTATATTTTTTCTTAACCTTTTAGAATTGTAAAGCTATCAACTGTTTTTCACTAATATTTAAGAAGCGTTAGCACCAAATTCTAAATTAATGAACAAGGTCACTATCGTTATTAATTTATTTAATTTCTTCTATTTTATTTTATACAATAAAATAATTTATTTAATTATTATAATAATATTTCGTAACAAGATTTGAGGTCAGTCATGACGCAGGGGCATAAAGTAAACGCAACTGGTCGGCGTTGGGTTCCGCCACTCAACATGTAATTCCTCGCAAATTCGGCGGAAAGTGAGTGCCGCGCCTTTGGCCTTTGAGTGTCTTAACACTAGGTTCCTTCTGCCTATCCCGTTATGTTAAGGATACAGCGTGAAGCTAATTTATTTTGATTTATTTTTTGTTTCGTAAAAAACCTCTAAAATCTTAATAATTTAATAGAGTTCTACAAAGATAAGCACTAGTTTATAAGTTATGTATAGGTATATACGACATACGCCCTTGTTATGTCCTATTGGAAAATAATGAATTGTACGTTACATGTCTACACTGCATACTTCAAAGGACTCTACAAAATTATTAAAATCTATAAGGGAGACCGGGAACAAAATTGTTACATTAAGTACTGACTTTTACCTTGATTTTTGATTGGCTGTGATTATTTTAATGAAGTGAAGATATATCTATCTTCATATATATTAAATATATAATGTTATTATTACATATTTTGTAAGAATTAAAGACACTCTATAAATATCGTTGTTTATTATAATTAAGTAATTTATTACAATTAGCTAGGCTATTTTAAACTTTCATGTACCTACAATATAAAACTAATTGTTACTTTTGTTATAATTTAATAGATATTGAAATAACCTGGGACTCATCTCATTGTGTTAATTTCAATTTTAGTTACCTCAACATTCTTGGAATATTCATTGCATACATTTTAATTAAATAATTCTGCAATATTATTACATTAAGACTTATTCAATATGTATTGATCATTAAAAATAATAAAAAAATATAAAATAGTAAATTACTTATTGATTGTATAAGAATAACTCCAGTAGATATTGATATGACGACATTTCTCTACGTTTTTATGTTATAAGTACTGATTTCTACCATTTTATTTCTTACACTTAAGTGAAATATTATGTTAAAAGTAAAATTTCATTTATTTTGTTACAGATATCCGAACAACATTATACATATTGTATAACGAAACATTATAAGCAGCGGTAAGTAAAAAAATACAATATTTAAATACCAATACTATAAGTAGAAAATATCTATACAAATTACTTATTATAATAGTAATAATGTCTTAATCATAATAGAAATTGTACTAGCTAAACTAAAGCGCAATAGTGTGCAATTACAAGTATAACATATGGAAAAATTCACACAAAATTCCCTGCATAACTTTCCCCCGAAACGGCACGCCGCTTAAATATTTAAGAAACGGGTTCAACAGCTTTATGATGTAACTATGACAGTAAACACGACAGGTTGTGAGTTCGATTCCCACTCAAAAATATAAAATATTTCAATTTTTCGCTCTGGTTTCGAAGCAACGCACGACGTTGAAATCCGCCGCTCAACACGCACCTCTAGAATGCGGCGGAAAATGGGGAACGGAATGTCTCTCTCTCTTTCTATCCTGCTACAGCTGAAAAAAATTATGGGATATCATCAAGTCCAAGTAGTACTTGCCTCTTACTTTGAATACAAGCAGTATAATAATTATGATTGATTATATATAACCTAATTCATGACACTTGAATGTAGTACTCTGCGCATTCACAGGGTAATTAGCCGACATACCAAAATTAATAAGCCGCCGCAAACATAAATCGGTACTGATTGTTTGGACGTTGAAGAGGAACGGATGAATTTAACTACAAAGGGTGAGTCGATTTAAGCTTTGAACCTATTACTTACGTTGAAAAATATTTATGCGAATTCTTGAGACTATTTTATATTAAATATTTTTGTATGTCTAATGTTCTTTGTGTGGTTTTTCATATATTTTTATATGGTATGATTGTTTTTTAATCTAAAATTCTTATTTTGATTTATTGAGATTGATTATAGATTGATTATTATAGGTTATGTTATTTTAACATATATGTATTCAGTATATGAAAAGTAACTTATTGAAACGCAGATAAATCAATTACTGCGTTGATTGACAAGAAAAAAACGTTCATAATGAAAAGGGCCATAGTCGTTTAATTGCTCAGTCGACACATCCTCTGTCAAATTAAGTGCAAAGCATACGTCAATAAACAATGTAGAGAGGCGTAGACTAAAGATGAGACAAGTTGACATACGAATTTGTACGTTGACAATTTTTTCAAAAAAAAATATTTCTTTTTACTAATATAACTTAATATAGGTACTGTATCTATTGTATATTTAAAGAATGTAATTTTCCCTCCTTATTGGAGATACAAGTCCTTTATATATTTCGTCCTTTTAAGCATTGAAATTCATATTGTGATGGGTTAATTATTTTATAAACCATAATGATTGACTTGAATGGTTTACAAGTTCGTTTGGTAAATTGTATTACGTTATTAGTATTTTTAAATTTAATTACAACAATTGAAGAAATATATAAATTCATCATTTTTAAGTACCTTCAAAATATTGTTGTAAAATAAAATTAATTATAAAAAGTTTTGTTTAATATTAATACAAAACATCAAATTTTACCGCGAACTTATCTCAAAGAGTGAGTTATAAAAACGTATGTACTGTATGGTATTTGACAATATGCGATTGCTAAATGAAAGTCAGAATGATACTCATATATTTCCAAACAAGTTTTACCTATTTTTAAAATAAGTATAAGTGTATTTATGCTTAAGTTTTAATGTGAAAGAAAGGATTTATTAAAAAATCATCATCATTTCATTGATTTAAATAAACAATAAATGCTTATGTTTGCTCTACCACAGCGGCGAGCACCGCTCTAGCAAGTGGGCCGGAGCTTACAAGCTTGTGTCGAACGAACACGCTTTGTATAGCACCGGACGCGTTGTGGGGATTACACACGCTTATAACCGTACTGTAATAGTACATCACGGTTTATATCAAAATGGATTAACACTATTTTCATATTGAAATATATTTTCAATACACACATTGGTTTTACTGGTATCTGGTATAATCTTAAGTGACATCGTATAAAATATTTTAAGCTGGATCTGTTTTTATACGAAAAACGAACCAAAATAACACGAATTTTATGCATGAAACTTCAAGTTGTATTACAAACGTGTCTTTTCAGTAGAAACCTCGTGTCGCCTGAATTTTGAATAATCATAAGAGCGCCCGAGGATATTTGGACAATGTCCATTCAATTAAATTGTTCACTTGCATAACGTCTACGCATATTGCATTTAGTACAGTCTACCACAAATACTAAAATCAACTTATTTACATATATACATAGAATATATATATAAAAATCCAAATTCAATAACATAAAAGAAAATGGCAGAATAACATTAGGTGCTATGCCAATTTTACTAAGTAGTTAAGACTTATGATTTATTTATTCTTATATTGCATTGTATTTAAAAATATATCTTCTTTTTCTTAAGTAATATTTTCTTTAATTTTTTTTAAGTAATAATTAATTTACAAGTTCCATTAGTTGTGCTAACATAGCAGAAGTGATCGATTTACTCTAATTATATATGAATATGTAAAGCACATTATGATATTATCAATTAAGCGTTGTTATACATAGTTTATATTAAATAATTAAATTATACTTAATACATAATTTCAAATAAGTAGGTACTATACGCAAAGATGACTAGATTATATTCCTTGAGAAATAGTATTTTATAAAGAAGAAAGGGATTTAGACTAAATATTTTATGCCTACGTGTAGGTATTTGTGTATTCCATATTTAAAGGAATTTTTTAATATATTTTTTTGTAAAAATAATCAATATCATCATATCTAATGCATACATACACAACTTTTTAATTTCGCGAAGATAACGCCAATTATGATGATATAAAAATAATTTGATTTATACTTTAAAACAAATCGACATCGATAAGTTTAACTTCGTCTTCTGATAATTAAAACAATATTAAATTTAAAAAATCTATCAAAATTTTTTTTCATAGTACCTATATATATTTAGATATTGATTATTATTGGTGCTACAATTTTAATGACGTTAGTATTTCATTATTCTTTTAAAGTTTTTTTTTATTTGTAATGGAAATATGCTAATAACATATACAAGCAACACCTATACATAGTATTTTTTTTTTACATATTTTATAGTATTTTTTTTCTTATTCTCGTTGTAGTTAAGGTAAAAGTACTGCGGACATTTAATTATCCTAATTGGAAATAAGATTGAAGTAGATACAAAAGATAACCTCATTTTCACATCGCCTCTTTGGTATAAAACTTCCAAAACATAAAGGGTACTTTGGACGTAACTGATTTTTTTTGTTCTATAGTACGATTTTTTTAAGAAAAATAATGTAAATATCTGCAATTATAAATATTTTTTTATTTGAATGCAATTAAGCTGACTATGAAAGGTCAATTTAATGTGTTTTTTAAATATTCTTAATAAATATAAAAACATGATGTAATGTTAAAAAGTAAGCTGATTCATCCTTTTATTATAAAATATGAACATGAGATGCCACTCAATAATATTAACTTTATTTTCACAATACTTTTGCTTTTTCGTTTTCACCTACAAAAAAATTAAAGAAACTCAAAATTAAAATTGGCTTTCAACAAATAGCGTCGAGCAGTTCATATATAACTATATCTTTCAAATATTGCAGTTATAGCGCAATAAGTATTTTATATAAAAACATATCTATGAATGAAAATGGCATCTCAAGATCGATCTTAGACTTGAGAGCGACTTATAAATACGAGCTCAAAGTTACTTTAACTCTGAAACAGTTCTTAGTTGCCTCGTTACATCAAAAACAACGTTAACGCTAAGGTCCACCTTTAATGCGCTGTGAGATAATAAAACTGTAAACTCTCCTTAAGCCTCGTTGTAGCCACAGCTTGTATTGAACTAAGTACGAAATAAGTAGTTGATTGTATTAATCCCTCGTGTTTACAATAACTATTACATTAAAATTTATTACCTTTCAAATTTTATGAATTGTAGATTCGAATCCCATTCGGGGGAATGAAATATTCAGCATTTTCATATTCTCGCCCTGGTAACGAGGCAAGCGGCGTGGACTTCCGCCATTCAACACACGGTACCTTAGAAATTTGGCGGAAAGTGGAGAACTGAAGTGTCCTACATCTATAATCACAAAAACTTTCATTTATTTAAATTGTAAAGCAAACAAATATTTAAAATTAAAATTTTAATTTATTTTAATTACATAAATATAAAAAGTAAACGTTCATATATTTTTATTAACAGGACAACAGTAGAGTAAAGAACAAGAGTGCTTCAGTCGTAACCCTTGGGTGAAACTGTTTATAGCACCAGGCGCTCATACTAACTTAAGCGGTAAACATTCGTGTAACACGGCCTTTATACACCTTCCAATTAAAAATTTAATCCAAGCAATCTTTTAAATACTATTTCTTGTAAAGCTACATCCAGTTAGGCTGGCTGTTTCAATTAATTTACGGTTCTTAAGGGAACAAAACAAAAAATGTTTATAATATTGAAAGCGAATAAGATATAAAAACGCACATTTTAAGAAACTAAAATTTTAATTAATTTTTTTTCATTATAATTATGTTTTTTTACAAAATATTCATTTAGGTTTTTAATTTATGAAAGTACCTAAACGAAGTACACATTTATATAAATAGCATAACAATATTAATGTAATAGTTTTGATTTCTTCTAATTTCTAACTCTTTTTAACCGACTTCTGTAAAGAAAGGAGATTATCAATTCGACTGTATTTTTTTATGAGTTAATATTCATCAACCAATAAAAAACGAGTTCAGTTCAAGCAATAAGTAAAATCTGTTCCTAAGACGTACTCGTACATACGTTCAGTACATTGTTCAAAGCAAATAAATCTCAAATGTGCACACATTTTACAATATGCACAATATGTAGCTACGAGGACAATATTGGACGACTTCGAACATGAAACACATGTAGTGCCACTTTTCGTCTTCTTATGGACATGTAAAATTCATAAAAGCCAAAAAAATCATTTTCCATTATTATTAACAAAAAAACTGTATTATATAACTACTAGTGGGCCCGGACGCGGCTACGCCCGCGAAAATATAAGCCTAAATAATTAAAATAAGTTAAAAAATAATAATAAGTGGAGATTTATTATTAGAAAAAATATCTGAGTAACCGAAATGAACAAACAAAAGTAACTAAAGGAAATTCTTAATATTAGAAAAAGTACCTAAAGTTTGCCGTGCGCGCGTACTAAACATTTTTCTATATTAAATAATTATTAATTTTTGCGAACAATATTAAATAAAATCCCAAATGATTAAAATTACGATATTTAAATTGTATAACATCGGTAAAGATAACCGAACTGAGATAAATTAGTTATAAGCAGCAAATAATTACATAAAAAATAATAGTAATTCGAAAATATATAAAAATTTACAAAATCATCAAAGTCATCTGCCCGTTCGCGTCGGTCATACTCATACTACGCCGCCCGAAGGCTAGGTCATTTGGAATCAGTGACATCTTAATTATTTATTAGAATGTTATACAGTAAACTATAATTTCCATCTAGATGAAATGCTAAAAGTGACTATTATATTTATTTTCATAAGGATGAATATCAAATTATAGAAATCATCTAATTTTTGTTAATGTATACAAATCTATATCAGTGCGCGCCATGTATGCATTAAGCAAACTCACTTTGGGTGACGTTTTCTTAAAACAACAAACTTTGCAAGCCGTTGCTTAGCAACGCGTAGCGACCATTGTTATTAACATGGCGGAATAAATTTCTTGTCAAATTAATTATTTTAATATATTGGTATATATCGAAAATATTACAAATATGAGAAAAAAAAGTATCCTATGTTCATCCCGGGACCCTCAAGTATCTCTATATGTGTATTTTATCACAATTAAATTAGCGGTTTGGGCCTGATTGCGTAAAAGACAGACAGACAGACAGACAGACAGAGTTACTTTCGAATTTATAATATAGGTATGGATATATAGGTACTTATAATAAAATCGCAACGATTCGGTGTCTGTACATGGAAGATACGTACTCGTATAACAGAAAAACAATTCCAGAGGGCATTTATTAGTATCTACGATAGAATTCAAAACAATATATATTTTTATTTTTGCCTGTTCGTCTGTGTGCTTGTTCACATTAATCTCAGAAATGATTTAACCGATTTTCACAGAGCAATGTAGTTTCATTGTTCAATTTTGGTAAGCTTCCCTTAACATTTAGTGCTCGTGTGCTAGTGTTTTATTAAAATCGGTTCATAAATAAAGAATAGTTGTATCAATTTCAAGTAGCTATGTTCTTCAACAAAATTGCTACTTACTAAAAGAGTTATTTTATACAAATGTTTTATTAAATTGACTAAATCTTTAGTTTTCAATGTTTTGTTGTTTGATATTTGTTTGTAAAATTGTTATTTGTTATGATAAAAAAAAATTGGAGGCCTCGAGCTTTTTCTGAAATTTAGCCTTAGATTAGCCTGAGCCGTTTCATCTGATACCTCACTTGAACCAGCGGCTTTAATACCAAATTTTGCTCTTTTAAGGCTATTATTTGTTAGAATTTAACCACAAATGTATTAGTTTCTTTTTATATGATATGGAGATACGAGCCGCAATTAAAAAATGAACTGCTAAATATAAAGAAATACCTCTTTAATTCATTTTTAATTAATAACGGGCACAATGAACGCTGGCTGATGTTTATCAATAAAGAGCCAATATTTCGACACTTTCAATAGTAATAAGAAGTATTGAAATTTGAACTTGACAACTTACCTAACTCATTAAAAATAGCACAACAACACGAACCTGTGTTAGGCTTCTTTGATTATGGCGGTCCGAATTGGCGATCCCAATACCATTTTTTCCTAATTATATGAAGTAATATACATTTTATAATTATATTATACTATAATTATGTTTTTGTGTTGTTTTATGAAAGAAAGATATTATTTCCATCATAGCAATTATATAAATATAAGTTTCAATTGTAAGCGGAAAGCTATTTTGCGGAAATAGGTAAACTATTAATTGTTTACTATCTTCTTTTGATGTGGTTAAAATACGGCTTAAAAAACTGTAGTAAATTCACATAAAGAAAACATTATTTTTTAGTACTAGTGTACCTGTGACCCAATATGGTACGGGATATGGGCAATCTCCTTTCATGCGTATAGACTAACTGGTTTACGAGTTACGAAGGGTCCAAAAATAGCTTAAAATGGGTTGTGTAAAATGAAGATTAATTTTATATTGTCATTTATTTACTAAATTTCAAATGCTATATTAATATTTGGAATTTAAGAAAATAAGAAGCATATTGAACAGTCTTAAATTTTACTACGTAGATATATCTACATATGTGTTAAGCGGACATTAAAGTCCGAGTTAAAAATATAATAGGTAGACGGGAGAAAAATATATAGAATATATATGTTTTATTTAAAATTGGTATTAGTTACTATATATTTCTATAAATATCTGTATTTTTTATAATTATTTCTTTTTCTTACTTTTCAGGTTTCTAAACGAATTCAACGCAAGGCGAAGTGTTATGACTTATGACCGTATACGTAAACAATACACATGTCTCAAAACTCAACTACCAAACACATACATGCACCATTAAGAATTATGCTAATTTATTTCATATAATTCTCAAAATAATTTTTATTTTTTTATATAATTACAAAATATACGGAAGCTAAAAGAAAAGTAAACAATTTAAAGTTAAACACCTCGTTAATCTATCAATGTTTGCGATTGAAAGTAATTTCTCTAGTGATCCTCTCAAGTTTTCCGTATTGTTTCTAATTGTTTGTACAGATAAAACAAATGTTTAAAATAAGAGAGTTTAAAATTTAAAATAAGTAAAGATAATATGTTTTATTGTATTTTATTTTGTTGTTGGTAATTCAAAATTTCATCATTACATAGATTTTTTCCTGCCCAAAAACTTTAAGAAAATAAAGACAAAAAAAGGCCAGTTGACTTAACTTTCCTTTTAACTTGGCATCCATTCGAGCACTGTCTCTTGAATTGTGAATTGTGGAATGTCAACTTTAGGACTTCTTAATTATTTTAAAATATAAAACTATTATAACTAATTATATACAAACAATACATACAGACATATTAACTAAGAATTTCAGCTACTTTTTAATAAGGCAACTTTTCTTATAGTAGAGTATACAAGATACAAAGTACAAAATGAACACTTTACAGTCTAATATGCTGTGCGAAGCGAATTCATATCTTAATTCTGCAAAATTTAATTTACAAGAAGCCCTGAAGACAGAAAGAACTATGAAGTGTAATGACGTATTTACCAAGACTGTACTCCGCGTGCTGTGCTTGCAATGCTTCTGCGAATACTACTTGACTCAATTTCTAGCCACACGGTAAGTAATTAATTTAACCTTATTACATTTCTTTACAGAGGAAAATAATATAGAGTAAGTTCATATTTTTACTTTAAAATACAATGAAAATAATTTTAATATTCCAGAAAAACTATTTTTAAATGTTTTTTAATTAAAACGAAAATAGTTTCCAGAAGTTTCTTTCGGTGTAACCTCTTAAAAATGTAACTTTTTGAATCGGCAAAATTATATTTCGCTTCTCTATAACTCTCACAAAAAAGTTCGAACAATATTTATTATTCGGACTTTTTTGATTCGGATTTTGTGTGACTTATGTATATTATGCAGAAATTATTATTTTTATATGCACTTCTAAGGCCACTCGTGGCGCAGGAGCACAAACGTGTGACTGAAAACGCGACAGTTTATGGGTTCGATTCCTCGAGGAAATTAAATATTCAATATTTTCTATTTATTTCTTCGCTCGAGGCAAACCGTGGCATTGAGTTTCGTCATTCAACACGCAATTAGCCTCGCAACACGCAACGCCTCCAGAATTAGGCGAAAAGTAGGAAGAAGTGCCTACCTTGCTACATGCAGGAGACAGCGTGAAGCTGAAAAAAAAAATACTTCTCTTATTATTAGAAATACGCTCGTTAAACCACCTGTACCACGTGCTATAACACCGTGATGAACATAAGTCGTTGTTATTTCCCGCATAATTTACATAGAGATAGATCGGCGTCCCGCGGGCCGTGCACCCGTTGAATTTCTATTGTTTAGATTGGAAAACTAAGTGCAACGGTGGCAATGGTCGACTTTATTAGGTTGCAAGTGGTCTACCAAAAGGAAGACACGTTCGGAAACATTGCTGCTAATTCGCAGTCGTGATGAAAATAATATATTTTATTATAAATTCTTCTCTGAATTAAGTATATAGAGAACGTTATTCAAATAAATATTTTTTTTTATTAATTATTTTGATGCCAGATATGGCGCAGCCGCACAGTGTGATTGTAAACGCGACTAGTCGTGGGTTCGATCCCCAGTCGAGGAAATGTGATGTCGTTCCGCCACTCAACACGCAATGCCTCCAGAATTCGGCGGAAACTGGTGAACGCAGTATCTTAACACTAGGTTCCCACGGCCTAACGTGCTGTGCGCGGGATACAGCGTGAAGCTGGAAAAATATATTAACAAAATACTTTAGAATACTAGAGGCTGGATGTGGACAAAGTTGAGAACGAATTGATTTCCTAATAGCACTATATATATGTGGCCGCCCGGGCCGTCGAGATTGACTCATTTGCACTGCATTACATTACCGAGAGACACGAGCAGCCACTCTCATCACCCAGTAATGAACCCACTGCATATGTTGCGTTATTTATTTTTTTACAATCGATAATTGTACAATCAAATAAGTAAATCTACTTCTGAATTAAATTTAGAGACTCGTGGTACATTTTAATGTCTTTTAATACTTTTTAATATTATTAAACGAAAAACAGACTAAATTTAATAGCGTATTGGGACTGCAAATGCAACGGTTGTAGGTTCAATTTCTACTCGGGGAAATCAAATTTTACTTATTAATATTAATTTTCATTTTTACGCTCTGGTAAACGCAATACCTCAAAAATTCGACGGAAAGTGGGGACGGAATGTCCTAACACTAGGTTCCCTTTTCCTGCCCTGCGTGGGACAGCGTGAATCCGAAAAAAAATGAAGCAGGATTACGCATTAACGTACCTAATATATATAATAACTTTGCAAGAGATCCACCAATCAGCGTAGAGCTCGAGTGTCGCTTAAGATATTTCAGGAGCTGAATGTTCTGAATACATAAAGCTCTCTGTGATAAACAAACCTCCTGCAAGCAAGAAAGATTCAATATATCAGATAAAGATTTTACAATTACCTTCTAAATACAGCCAGCATCTACTTATACATGTTTGGTTAAATACAGCTTTTATAATCACAACATATATCTATGAACAGATAGATGATTACAATAAAGGAGATTAAAATTTTTATGGTGTCTTGGAGTGTGCAGAGGTCACACACGCCACATCCATATGGAAGTTCTATGTCCTCATGTCCTAAGAGAGTGAAGAAGAAAGAAAAATTAGATGGAAACCAAAAATTGTAAGATATATAAAAATAAAACTAATCACTACTAAAAATGGCAATTATAGAATTAATATTTAAGATTAAAAATGGCTAACGAAATACTTTTTATCTAGCACTTTTGAAGTTACTAGAAACAATAAATATAAGGTACTTGTTTGATAAGCAGGTTAATGGCCTTTTAGTTGTATGAATTGAGCCGCAGAAGCGTTGTTTATCTCGTTGGCACGAAGTATGTTAATTTTAATAATAATTTTTAAATCATCAAACATTTTTCTATAATGAACTTCTTAAGACTAAAGCCGTAGATACAAACATTTCTGGAATAATAATTATAAAAACATTCACTAAAATTACAAATTAATTAGGTAAAAATGTTATAAAATTAAGTAAGTACATATAAAAAAAATTATAATAAAATAAGTTTTGCTCAAACTAATATTATTTTATAATATGGGTATATTGAATTGCACATACATATTTAATATGTTCAAATGTAACAAACGTAAACTGATTATAATGTTTACGCCCAAAAACCTCGACGCATGTCGAGATAATTTATGAGAACACCATACTCAATTAATAATAGCAAATAGCAATAGAAGCGAAGAAGGTCGCTGTCCTATGACGAAACTAAACTATTTCGCATAGCAAAATTACAGCGCCCTCTGTTCGAAACCTTTTGAACTACGAGCTTAAGCTTGTTCTTATAGATGTCGCTAGTTGGAGATAGGAAGATGTG
Source organism: Heliconius numata (assembly GCA_016802625.1). NCBI lineage: Eukaryota > Metazoa > Arthropoda > Insecta > Lepidoptera > Nymphalidae > Heliconius > Heliconius numata. The sequence continues at coordinate 177,142 of JAEBDU010013162.1, forward strand.
CAAAATTGTGATAACAAAAATGTCAAGGCCAATGTTAATAAACCTAACCACTAAGTGTTATTTTAAACTAATTTTGTTATTTTTTTGTTAAATTAATGCAATTAAATTATATACTTAATAATTAACATTTTTTTCTGTATTAAAATCTTTTTTTAAACTCATTTAATTTTTGGCGTCATAACCTATATTCGTTTGCTAAAATATAAATTTGCTCAATTTAAACATCAAAACACATAAAAAATATCTTACTTAAAGAGTAAAAATAGAAGAGTTGACATGTTAACACTAATAAATGTACTTAAAAATCAAAAATAAAACTAAAATAACAAAAATAGCAAGAAAAGTAACATTGCAAAATTTGAATTTAGCGCGTCGTTTAGAAACGTATGAAGTTCGCGTTGCGAATACTGGCCGATTATGATGTGAAAGATATTCCGAAGGCCGTGAGGTGCCGTGAGTGAACACGGAAATCGAGATGTGTGTTTGGTCAAAAAGACAGTGCAAGGTAGGGGTCGGGTGGCGTTTGTGATGGCAAAAATTTTGCAAATGGTGAGTTAGGAAATATTGACTTTGTGTGTTTTGCGGTTGTTTTTAATTTGTGATGGTGTTTTAATTGTGTGCTAGAGAAAATTTCGTTGTTGATTGATAATTTTAAGATTCCGAGATACGGGAACGGCAAATGGCGCTATGAAATAGTCAAAGTTGACACAACTACGCGTTTAGAAATCCCGTTCGTCCTTCGGCTGTGAATTTACAAGCACGCGGAGTGATTAGTGGCCACATCAATAATGGTGCATTATCAAATTCCTGAAAGTACACATTTGAAATTAGCAACTGGCACATCCAGCTTGGCGATTATAACGGTGTCAGCATGTTGCGATTTTTTTGGCCAGCGGTACTACTTTTCTAAACTCGTTTTATAGACAACTAGAGGTTTTCGCATCCCGTAGGGTCGGTGGCCCCGCCGTCTGCTTTCTGGAGTTAAATTACATAATGTATGGGTCTCAGTTGGAACATGCAACAAGTAGATATGTGTCGGCGCTCGGTCTAACTGTCAATGTGGAGTACAGTAAGCTTACTGCCCGCGGCCCCTATTAATTCGAGCCGCTGATGTCACTTATCTCTTCGCTCTACTATCTAGGCCCTATGGCCGCAAATTTTTCGCACATAATTGCTTAAATGTAAATTTGTTATTTAGTGCACGTGTTTAATTATTTAAGGCTCATCACAATCACAGGGTATGTGAGCCCCATGTAACAGTGCATCACTATATTCCTAATATTGCATTGCAAAAATGCGAATTTTTATAGCATTCATTTTGAAGCAATTTTGTTTACTCTTCATATTAATAGTTTCAATTATTTACAGCACGGTCACTGACACTAGCACCAACAATGGACCAGCAATTTTGTTTGCGCTGGAACAATCACCCAAACAACCTGACAGATGTGCTTGCAAGCCTATTACAAAGAGAAGCACTTTGCGATGTAACACTCGCTTGCGATGGAGAGACAGTCAAGGTAAGTTCGATCAGAAATACTTAATGCTATCTGCTACATTGATTTATATATTAAAAACCAATATAAAACACTCTTTATTAGACATAAAAACTATTTATTTTCATGTACAACTAAATATTTAAATAAAAGTACATAAGTTGTTTCAGGCTTCGTCAATAATAACTAGTTAATTCAAAAAATCTATCATATTTTGATAAAGTTATATCAAAATTGTAATGCTATAATTTAATAGGAGTAACAGTTTTATTATGAGCAATGTTATTTACAAATAGTCAATAAATATAACTGTACTGTTAATTTAGTATGTGGTCCAATTGATTAATGCTTTCCGCAATCTAGTAACACTTAAGAGCTTTTAAAGATTTTAAAAATTGGAATGATTATAGGAAACTAAAATGAATATGCACATCAAATAATAATTTAAAATAGAATAATTTATAATATAAACCTAACCTTAAGTTCTGTTAATTTACTATATGGTCTACGTTGCAATCAACTAACTCTATTGTTGCCAGTATTTAACAGTATAGTTTTTTAATATTAGGATTTAAGTAGATTAAGAATTTTGTGTACAAACAAATATCTGTTTTAAATTGTGAATATCTTATAACTGTTTATAATTATGTCAACAAAGTACATAAATAGTAAACAATTGTGAGTTATGATTTAATGTATTGCAGTTATTATAAATACCATACAGGTATGTATGTTGTTGTAATAATCTGTGAATCAGATATATTTTTAAGATTAAGACAAAGTGAAGAAGAATAATCACTTCCTTGTTCAATTAATAAAATTCATATATTTATGAATTCTCAAAGGATAAATGTCCGAAATAATTAACTATAAGATTAAATATCTTGCTTGATATATGAATCTTTACATTATTTTATTATATTTGCCTGCCAGGAATTATTAGAAAAATAATTATAGGTAATGCAAAAAGGAACTAGTGGACTAAATTTTAATTTGCTTAAAATATTATGAAAAAATTTTCGATATAATTTTCAAAGTATAATAATAATATATAGCGGCAGCTGTGTTAAACATTTCCAGTTGATGAGCCACTAAGCCAAGGTAGTCTACATAGAAGATTTAAATATTTGCTAATTTACAAGGTTGTTACTTAAATAATGACTTGCTTGTGTTGCAAAAACGTTAAGGTAGCATATATTTAAAAATATTATACGCAAAAAAAATTACCAACGAAAATTTGTTTTTTGTTTTAGGTTATAAAACTATAGTCTTAAATTATAATTATTTGCCTATAAAATTTAAATAAACTTCAACTTTTATCAAATTGTCTATGATTATATTATGTGTAAACTACTAAAAACATCAACATGTCTAAATATAATCAATTAGTTATTAAATCTTTAGACACTGTTTCCTACTTAATGCCATGGAGTGTCTTCACACCTCCTGTCTACCCTACAGAATGTGGAGCAGAGTAATCTTTAATCATACATAACAAAATAAAATCTTGACAAATACCAGTCTGTATCAGAGACAGTCTTCAATAATCATATAGTTTCTAAAATTATCTCAAAAAATCTATGAAAGTTTATGCTAATAAAATGCAATTTACTTAGTAGGTCGACAGTTAATAGTTTAGGTAGGAGTCTGCAGAGGAGCTGCAAGTTTTTAACTTTCTAAATTTTATCACACCTGTTTGGCAGGTTTTAGGGTTTAGAAAATAAAATTAATGTATTATTCTATAAATGTGAATGGCCTCACATTCGGTCACTTTAAAAAGTTGTGTCTAACTTGTTATGAACCAACTTTAGCTAAAAGAAAGATACATATAATTTTATGTAACATTTTTGCTTTACTTACAGTAGTTTATGTTAATAAGTGTTCCAGTCACACTTGTGACTATAAAATTTTAAAATATCTAGGCAATGAATGTCTATATTCAACCTTATTAAAATAAGAATAGTTGTGCCAAAATGGTAGTTATGGACTCTATCCACATAATGATCTTAACAGAAAAGACCTTCAAATAGCTTTGCATTTCTTTTGTTTAGTTTATACTTAATATTCTGTGTATTTTATTATTATTATATATTGTTTTAGGCACACCAGACAATACTCTCAGCATGTTCTCCATATTTTGAGAGTATATTCTTGCAAAATTCACATCCACATCCAATTATATTCCTGAAAGATGTGAGGTTTTCAGAAATGAAATCTCTGTTGGATTTCATGTATAAAGTGAGTTTATATTTATTTATTACTTACCAAATCATTGTAATAGTTAATAGAAATATTATAATCTCTCATAAATTTTTAGGGTGAGGTGAATGTTGGCCAAAATATGCTACCGATGTTCCTAAAGACTGCTGAAAGTTTACAAGTTAGAGGTTTGACAGAAAACAATACATTGAATCCTAAGGTGAGCTTTAATTTTTTTTATAAATAGACTACAATTTTTACTTATTTTTATATATTATATGATTATTAGCAACTATTTTCTATATACGCTATTGAAGATTTCACTATACACCAATATTTAGCTAAGCAATCTATCTTATTAGGGTGAAGATAGCGTACAGATTTGAATATACACACTATCTAGATAAACGATCTTGTTTCTTAGTTCTTATATCGTTGCTATCTCGTTCGTAGATAGATTATACATGTCCTAATTTTGTGCCTTGTTCCGAAAATAACTCCAGAAATCGGTTGAAAAAAATTCTTGCGTGTAGGTGAATTAGCATTGCACGTTGGTTGTGATGCAGCGTCTTCGTAACGTGTACTTTGCTTTAAAATCCTAGTAACGGTTATTGGTCTCGCAGCTTTAATTTAGTTTTTGCAAAGAATAATCGATAATACCTATTGCCATTCGCGCGTAGCAATACACGGAATTGATTACTGTAAAAAAGTATTAATAGGTCCTCAGGAGTTTAATATACCGTAAAAGACTATTTTTAATCTACAATTTACTGAAAAATATCAAAAACATGTTTTTAAATATCAATACAGATTTTAATTGTACTTCTTTATTTAAATAATCTGTCATTCTTCAAATGATTAACTACACTCATCTACTACGCCGGCTTCAAATTATTATTACTTCTAAAAACAAGTTTAGACATAATTTAGTCCGGATTTTTGCCTAAGAGGACAAAAAAAATCTTAAAACATAGTTGAAGGTCTAACCATCTATTTTTTATTTAAAATAAATTTGTCAATCGTTATATGGCATTGGCTTGGAATTATTAAGTCTGATTGTAGCATCAATGTGTGGAACTATAGAGCTAGCCCGACAGACAAGTCTAGCACATTGCGTAGAGAACAGTAGGTACAGTGCGCCGACCTTGGAGTTTTGGTGAGCGCGCATTGACCCTTTATATACGAATTTATTGCCTAATGATTCTATTCGTTTTAATGTCAACGATGATTTTTATGCGCTATGAAATATCTGCTTACATCCTTGTTTCTAGGCATTTAGAAATACACCTCGTAAATTTAGCTAATTTGCTTTAGCTAATTTTATAATTGGTTATTTTTTACATAATAATCCCTTAATATTATATGCTTAACGAAATTAGTCGTTTAAGCTTTTATATAAAAAATGTGTACTATATGTAGACGTATGTATTACTCAACACAAATAATTTTAATACGTTATAAATTGTAATAAAAGATAACAGCACTGAACTGATGAACGGTATATATTATATTTATAATATTTTGATATTTCCCTAAATAAGGTGCGCGTACGCAAAACGGTCTCATCTCGCGTGCATCATTACTACTGACTCGTTTATTTGAACCGGTTTACCAGAGCAACTGTCACTCTATCCTCCGTTGCGCTTGATATGCTAAATTTCGCACTTTCATGTCCAGTTTAAAATTAATTATTCAATTTTATATCATTAACCGTAATACATGCACATACAAGTATTTACTTTTCAGTTTCAAATTGTTCCGATTTCATTATTTAGACAGCTTTTGTTATTTCAAATTATATCTCGAAATATGTTAGTTATATTATGTAGGCATCTAGAAGTAACGGCACTGTCACGCTAAAGATTCCCGTATAGAGAGGTGGTTGCTCTATCTGTAATATAATTTTATTATGTAGTAAGAAATATTTTATTTCTCTTATACAATTCGACTAATTATTTATAATTATTTTTATACGATTTAAAGTTATCGATCCGTTTTTTTTTTTTCAATTAGTGTCAAACGACAATATATATAATTTTATTATTTTTTGTTGAAAACAGCAAACATATATATAACAAATTATATGAAACATTTACATAGTTTTTGCTTAAACAGTATTTTACTCCAATGATGAAGTATAAAAATAAAATGAAACTGTTTTCTTACTTTTTTACATAATCATAATTTACTGCATCAGGTGCAGTTATACCATTTAGCTGCCGAGTATTCGGAGTCCGTTATAGTACAGATACAAAAAGGTTGAGATATGTTTTTATTTTAAGATTTATCATCTAAAATAATTAAATTGCTATTTTGTATAATTGTCTTATTACTACTTTGTGAAATTTTGTTAGAAATCAGATTGTACTCCGTCTAATATTGAAAAACAATTCCCTAACTCAAAATAGCCCCTTTTATTAAATAATTATGATTGTCTTACTATGTTACCAAGTACATTAATACCAACGAAAATAGTTAACTTCTAAATAATCAGCTCGGTTTACAACCATCAACTCTAATCTCGTTTTTCAATGTAATTATTTTTCTTCTTCAAACACTGACTATTTATCTTTTCAGGCTTTAGCGATTAAAAGGCCGAACAACACCAAAACATATGTATCTAACATTATAATAATCTCCTATAGCCATATTTTCCTAATTAAACCGGATACTATATCGATAATAGTTAGATAAGATCTCGTTAGCGTATTTTCTAATGAATGAAACGTGCGTAATGTGTAAACTAAACATTCAATTGAGTCCAGCAGTGGCGGAGGGGCACAAAGTGTGACTATAAAAGTGACTGGTTGTGGGTTCGATCCCCACTCCAGGAAATTAAATATTTATTTAAATTTATGTTTCCTTTTCTTCGCTCTGGTGTCGAGCCAAAGTGCGGCGTTGGAGTTCCGCCACTCAACACACAATGCCTCCAAAATTCGGTGGAAAGTGGGAAACGGAGTATCTTAACACTAAGTTCCCTTTGCCTTACCTCCCTGCTGAGTGTGAAACTGATTTAATTTTTTATTTAAACATTCAACAGTCAGAAGAGCGTTCAACGCCGTCCGTAAGCGCGGAGAACTTGTCGTCGCGCGGCGAGTCGTTCGCAACGCCGCCGGCCGCGCACGCGCCCGCGCCCGCCGCGCTCACGCCGCTGCCGCAGCCCGCGCACGCGGCGCTCCACGCCGTGCCTGAGAAGCGACGCCGGAAAAACTCTACCGTGCCCCGAGATGATATGGATATGCCGTATAGACATTATGAGGTGATTTGTTCATACGTTATTGATCTTAAGATGTTCATAAGCCATTATATAAAACTACATTTTTATATGCTGGATAAGTTGCGTAAATAGATATAATCGCCTGACACCATTTTGTGACGTCAGTTGGTCTGGTGGTTAAGAGACCATATGTCGTCATGTCAAGGCAGCTGGGTGGTATTTTACATATTCAAAAATAAAAAAGAAACATTTTCAATGGATCAATCAAAACATGAACTACAATTAACATTTATTTTTACTTATTACCCACACTGTGTCAATTATACATTTTAAGTATTATTTTTTTTTCATATGGAACTAAATACCCAACTTATTTATTAGACTTTCGTATAATAATGCATTATGCATCAACTGAGCACTGCGAATTAACCATAGCATAGTACAATGAAGCAATAAACATCCACACTCCAGGGTCACGTAAAAGCGAACACGGTAAAGAGTGGGTCGACGGGGTCGGGCTCGGAGCCGTCCACGCCGCCGCCGGCGCACGGCGTGCACGCGCACGCGCACACGCCGCTCGTCAAGCAGGAGCCCGACTCGCCGTACGCGCACACGCAGCACGCGCAGCCGCACCACGCCTACGACCAGACGCACTTGCCGGTCAGTGACAGCACATATACACACACACACCAACACGCACGCACTTACTGACAAACATACGCACACACCGACACACAAATATATTATGATTTAATTATATTTTTGATAAGATATAGTTTTGTATTATTATAATACTTTTGTATTATTTTATGTACATATTGTGTTTGTTTTCTTTTTTGTTATTATTTTCTAAGGATTCATATTGACATAAACGTTTCGGCAGACTTTGCTCGAGGCCCCAGTCGGTGCGACCCTGCCGAAACGCCGGCCGAAAATAGAGGTAAAGATCGCGAATTTAAGTCCCAGTTTATGTCATTATGAATATTTATTTTTAATAAAAAAATTAAAAAGATATTTGAAACATATTTTTATCTTTTAAAACATTTTATAGTTTCAGTTCTTTGTTTTTCTTTCTAATAATATCGTTACGTTATATTACAATTGCTGAACAAATGCTACATGCATTATTAGTATTAATCGAGGTTAAAACTGCGCCTATATATGGATCAATACTTCGTTATTATTTAATGACAATTTGTAGAAACTGTATAGGAAATGTGTTTATTCATGGTTATGCTTAATTGATGTGTAGTTACATATTATGTAGGGCTATTTTTATAAATATTGTAGACAATTTTTAACTAGAACGTCATGTTCTAGTTAAAAATCCCTATAATCCTAAAAAATAAACAAATATATTTTGTAAGTCAGTTTTTATGTCATAAAATACTTCTGCGTAAGTTATAACATCCTCTAACAAAATTTTCCAGGCAATGGGCGTAAACGAAATGGCGGCGATATTGACGCCACACCAAATGGGCAACGAGTGCAACGAGAGCGAGCCCATCATGCCACAACACCCCGACCAGACTGACACCATCGATGGTGAGTTGTTATTTATGTATTGAATTGAAGATCACCAATAATTTTTTTATTATTATTATTTTGTTTGTTGGGACATAGTGACCTAGGTCCTAGAACCTTAGTTCTAGCCTCTCGTATACCCGCACCATCTAATTTTCAATACATTTTGTGAAAGATTATTGTAAATAATTTCGTATAAGAAATACTATTCGTCTTATTGTTTTTTTGTTTGAAATGCAAAAAGGTCCACAAAGGATAATTGATAAATATACTAATAAATAGTGACTTCAAATACAATTAAAGTAAACAATATCCGCATATTATTTATCTATATAAAGTAAATTATATATAATAAATTTGTCTGCGTTACTTATTTATTCTCGTCCATATTCACATTCTACATTTGGACAGAAACAAGTTATTATCTTGATATTAAAATAACATAATGCATTACTTTGGTCCATTAAAAACTCCAATATTTTTGTTTTATTTATAAGATAAAATACCCTAATTAAATTTATTTAACTCAAATTTATATATCTTCGTTGGTGATCGTCAATAAAATTGTATATAAAATTGCAATGTTGTCAAATCGAGATCAGTCCGTTATTCCGTTATTTCGATTAAAATGTTATTTATGGCGAATTACCGTACTGTCACGCGTCTCGGTACAGCAATATACGATACTTATATATAATTTTAATTGTTAAATTTATTCGATATACGAAAACGGCCTCGTCTCGTGCGCTTATTTTATTTTATTATTTTTGTTTGCTCTGAATATAAGAGAAAATAACTAAGAATGCTCATAAGATTTTTTCATAATTTATAGATCCCATATCTATAAGCATTCCTAGTTGTTTTCTTTAGTAGATCATTCTCACGCATGCGCAGTACCTGGCTCCTTGGCTGTAATATCGCTTATCATCGGATCTAATTTGCACTAATCATACATTAAACGCTTTTTACTTTCTTTACTTTTAACGCTTTATATTTTCTATTGTATGAAGAAATCGGTGTAAAATGGTTTTACCGAACGATGATTTGGCGCCCCCGGAGGGTCATAGGTTACACGAAAATCGTGTTGTTTCAAAAATGATCGTGAGATTATAGAAGCGTTTAAGTATGTTAACCTTTAGCATGTAAATATGGGTGTAAAGGACGAACATTTGTGCTCGGAGTTTGTGATTCGTAGCTATTTAGATATGAGAGATCGTCTCGTAAAGTTTGAAAAGTAGCATGCTACCAAATGATACCAGCAAGTCAAGCAGTTACGTGTATTGCAGGTGAAAAATATGCCGACGAAAACGATATACCTCAGGATCCATTCGGCCAGAATATAGCAAATATAGAAAATATAGTCAAATCATTTAAAATAGCTCTCAATCAAAAACCGTACATTCCGCCCATGCCCTGTAAAATATGTGGTAAAAATGTTAGCAATATAAAAAAGCACTTAAAATCACATAATCCTGAACAACATAAGTGCCCTTTGTGTCCCATTGTGCTCACTCGAGCTGATAACTTAAAGAGACATTTGAGGATGAAACACTGCTCCATATTGGGTCAGAGTAATTTATCCAATATACAAACAAAATGTGAATAAAACTATAGTAGATAATTTCAGTTCGCATCTAGGCAAACCAAAAATTGTTCTCATTTTTTTTAGTATTTTTTATTGGTTAAGTGTAGTTATTCCTTATTATTGTCGGCAGTTTCAAATTGATTATTTACTCTCAAGAGCTCATCTTCTGATTTTTTAAAACACATTTTATAATGTTTCTCCATATTTTTTATAAGAAATAGAAATTTTGTAAGGCTTATCCCCAAGTATAATACTTAAAACTCGGTACTTTATGAGAATCGAAAATTAAATTTATGGGCCCACAAGGATAAGGATAATCGAGTGCTGTGAATAAACGATAATTATGTAAAAATGTACATAAGGTTTTCCATCTTGGTATACATGAAATAATAAATATTAATATACTAACAAGTGCGCTTACTCAGTGATTTTAACAGTTACCTTCATACTAATAAGTTTAGAATTAAGGTGTGGTGTGTTTGTCTAACATTTAACAAAAAAAAAGTATTTATTTTCTCCCAACTTTTATCAAGGGTGACATTTGTCTTCTGATCTCAAAGAAATTTCTTTGTGTTTAGTGTTTTAGTTTAATCTACAGTATAAGGCAATATTCATCTTCGAGGATAATCATATTTCAGTAGGTTTAATATTTTTCTGCTGATTTATTATCTGTCATATAAAAACATAAATTTTAAAATTGAAATATTTTTTATAGACAAGGTGAAAAGAATAAATAAACAAGTGAATGCCTCTAACTAAGTATTCTATTGTTTACAATAGCAAAACTATGTCTCATATATATATTCATTTTGTACTTGTTTATTTTCCACATTTTTAATGAATAAAGAAAGATACTTTATACAAAAAATATTTTTGTAAATATGGGGAAATAAAAATAGCAGAAAAATTACAGATCTACTGAATTGGCCTTTATTATTATATATTATAAAAAATAGAAAACCAAGGAGTAGTTACTAATGTGAAGGACACAAAATGTTTAAAAACAATTAAAAAATCCCTTATTTTTAAATTCAATATTCATTTTGAAATATGTTTGAAGTAAAATCAATTGTGCAAACAGAAAAGTTATTAATATGGTACAATAAACATATTGCGAATAACTTCGTATTTAAGTATTTATTTAAAATTTATATTTATATTTGTTATTATAAATAAATAAAATATTACAAAGTAACTACTCCTAGGTCAAGCTACACACAATAACAGTCATATTTCTCTCTTAAATACTTACAAATTCATGTTTCACTATTTTTGTGACTCAATATAAACATCTTAGCGAATAGAAATAATTTCGTGTGTTTTGGTTAAAACCCAACATTTGCTAATTCTGACTTTGACCGTTACATGACTAATTCTACCATGTTTGTGCCTTCAATCCATACTTAATGGTATTTTAAAGGGAAAAACATATTTTACAAGTTATTTACTAATAGTCATGTATTTTAGTAATTTTATATATTTTGAGTATTGTAAGGAGACCGGATGTCATTTTTGAAGCTGGAACTATCGTTACAAAAGTATTTTAAAATTTTAAATCAATTATACAAAATTGTCAAAATAACATCCGGTCCATAAAAAAACACTCCAAACGACGCCTATGATCTCTTATTGTTCCTTGATCTATTATAAGGAATATTGTCTGGTGTGTAAAAGACTGATCTTTGCTTATGTATTTTAGGTATATACTTTTTAACAATAATTTATTTTCCTTCAATTATAATTAATTTTGTACGTAAGTCTGTCGTTACTGTGTGTTCGTTGCAAATATATTCCTTTATTTTTACCTATTTCTTTTCATTTTCATCCTCCTTCCATGCTTTCTTTATTTATTTATGGTGGAAGTGTAACGGACCACCGCATTATGTATTACCGCCTTGGTGACAGTAATGAGTAAGTCTCACGTGCAAAAATAAAATGTTAACACTTACGAGTAACAAACACCATTTCTTCTATCATCGATTCATTTCTGCATGGATCTCTTATTAAAACTATCATATGAAGTTCTTTTGGTTCCGATAATTTTCAAATAAATTACTCTTTAATAAAAGCTTTAATAGTGCTAGGAGAAGCATTAATAGCATAGCATTAACAAATCTGTATCAAAGCTTTTTCAATAGTGCTAATATGTTACGAATAACTCACGTCCTATTCTTTTTTTACAGTAGAACTTGGAATTATAAAGTAAAACATTTTTAAAATGCTACTTTAAGCGAACGATGGATGTTTCTTTGAGAACCAAATTCTACTGTATTTCATGAGGTTGTTGCAACTGGTAATATATAATTTGACACTGACATCCCTTTTATTATTCTAAAATACCTAAATAATATTGTATAAACAGTTAAATTGATAATATTATAAAAATGGTCTAGTCGCAACGCTACAATTAACATATCGTTAGACGTAAACAAGAGTAGAGGGAGAGTAGGCCATTTTTATGAGCATGTTGGTGGTATGTAATGGTGAGTCGGTGGTCGCGCAGGCTCGAAGGGCTGGCACATGCGGCTGACGTTCGAGCGCGTGGCGGGCGCGCTCAACCTGCACCGCTGCAAGCTGTGCGGCAAGGTGGTGACGCACATCCGCAACCACTACCACGTGCACTTCCCGGGCCGCTTCGAGTGCCCGCTGTGCCGCGCCACCTACACGCGCTCCGACAACCTGCGCACGCACTGCAAGTTCAAGCACCCCGCCTACAACCCCGACACGCGCAAGTTCGACGCGCCGCCACACGCGCACCCGCACGCGCACGCGCCCGTGTACGGCAGCGTGCCGCTGGACGCCGGCTTCGACTGATGTCCGCGCCCCTAGCTCGTTCACTATCTCTCGGTTGTGCGTTGACTTGCCCCCTCAGACGTTACTGACTCTCGAGTATGTGTAAGTAGGTAAGCTGTTTTTTTTCTATACCAATCGCTATACGGGAACGGGCAAAAGCAATAATATGATGTTAATTTTATTACCATATTATTTTTTTATATTAACGATAGAGATCTTAAGCTATTTAAATATACGTTGTGTCGAGTAGCGGTGCGACCGCGAAGTGATGCTGGCTATTAACGGCCCTCGCACGGGCTCCTAATGTCTTGTTATATTTATTCATTAGATAGGAAATTATGAGTTTCCTGCCTTGCGTTTGTCATTGACTGTCGTCAAACGTGTACCGTTCGTCGACCACTCGACTCTATGTTACAAATGTTACGAGCAATACGCGGTGAGGACATTCATTTAGAGGTGTACGATTGACGACAGTGGATCAGAGGCGAGGCTGTAGCTAATTATATTTATGTTGTAATCCTATGGTTGGTGCGGAACGACAACGGATGGATAAGGACTGGCAAGAGATTGTGATCTGTCGTTGGTCAACGACATATAAATATTGACTGAATCTCAGTGTAGATGCATTTGTAACTCTATGAGGCCTTTGCAAGATGATTATTAAGGATTTGTGATGTATTAACGGATAGCGCCTAAGGAAACATACGAAAAGATTTTTATACTAGACTAGTTGATCTATTTACGGAGATTGTTTTTTTTTATACTTAGATATATTCTATCGTCTGATTTATATAATTTTATATTTATATACCTATGTAATATGATTTATTAGTGTTGTTTGTTTTTATTGATTCATGATATAGTAACATGGTTTTGTTAATCACGTTACGAGTTTTATTATTTCATCGTTGGTAGGTTTAGTTTTGATAAGTGCGAACGGTGCTGGAGGTCTGAGACCTCTCGATTAATTTAAGGTAGGAACGATTCGAGGTTGCGCATTTAGTAACTAATATTGGCATTCTACAATTGGGACTAACCTAGCGTTTATGTATTTTTCAATTTAATATTTAAGATTGTTACATTTTTAGCTAAACACTTAGAGTGGTACGGTAAATGAAATGTGATAAAAAGGAATGGTGCTAGAACCAAGAGTGTTAACACGCTACGATTCGACTCCTATTATTAATATAAATATTTTAGTTAGTTACTTTGCAATTGCATTAACTTAATCTAGCATCCGAGGTCGCATCTACAACGGGTACTAAGCGATAGACACACCTAGAGATTACAGTATCACTCGAGATTTTACCTTCGTTTTATTCAGACCTCTTCAAACTTACTAATGTATCTAGATTGTTAAGTCGCATCGTCGCATGTAATAAACGGACCTCGTCGACTCGTCGACGTGCGTCCGACTGGTGACCGTGATCGTTTCAATATTTCTAAGTTGTGGCATTAGTGCTGTTTAGTAGCTGTGAAAATACAATTCACTTGTGCAATTTTTTAAAAATAGTCATAACTCGTACCTAGTTATACAATTTTGTCTATTGAATATAGGGGCCCACTCGATGTAAGCACTACGCTCCTCTGTTCCTCTATGCATAGTGACTACCGAACGATTCTTCCGCGAAGATTTATATTTAATTTTAAGGATAATAATGAAGATTTTTATATGTACCGTTCTTAATAATGTGGGCGCTTATTATTTGATGGCATTTCATACTCAGTGCAATATTACTAGTTATTTAATTACGTAACCAAACTAAAGGATATTTTAAAATAATGATTGTCTTCGAAAGAGAGTAACTACCGACTTGTATACATAGTAAGTGCTAATTTGTAATAGCGTACCGCAGTTTGGGTTACGGCGATGTACAGGTTTTATAGCTGGTAATATTAATATTTAGCTCGTTTACCTCTGCCAATCGTAATAGTTATGTACTGTTTATTAATTTATTATCGCGCAAGTTAGTCTATTGTTGAATAGATCATAGCTATCCGAGGTCCGGCGCGGGTCCCATTGCCCAGTCCAGAAACCGCTTCATCTAATCTTGAATGCATTTTTGTATATTACTATCACTCGAGACCAATTTTTAATATTGAATTTGCTATAGCAAATTGATTAGTAACATAGAATATTATTTTAGATATTTTAGGTTAGGATACTATGATAGTGTCTGGCCAGAATATTTTGGAGTATCACATCGTTTGGCTCAGAAAATATCACCCTTTGATCTCTTTTCAGCTTTCAAAAAGTATGCATCACTTAATGAATAATTATACGGTGTCCGTTATTAAGCAAGAGCCGAATTCACATTACAAAACTATATTAAGAAGTCCATAATGCATCTTGCTATATATTTTAATGTGTATCAAGTTTTCAATAAATATGTGATCAAATTTATTATGTATGTACTTACCTACGTTTTTGTAAACTTATAAGAATAAGTAATCAATAATTTGTATTTACTTATACTTTAAAATGTTTCAATTAAAACCAATGTAAATACTCTTAAATAGTCAAATAATATTTCTTTTTAAAATTATTATAAAGTTTAAACGTTATACATATTTTTTTATTCGCATAGTTTGTTAATGTAAATTCGGTTCATTTTAACTTAATGAAAGCTAACTTTATGCCATATGGAATTTACACATAAGGTTAACGAATTACTAAATTTAGTCTTATGAAATGAGGTCTTGCGGACCTAGTCACTTATTTGGCCAATCTAAATGAATATTCCAATTTATTGTATATTATTAAAATTTTACCTTTTACGTCACGAATCGTGATTTATAATTTGGAATCAATGGAGTGCAGGATGAGCTCTATGGTTATATTCAGGATAGCGATGGTCTAGTTATGTTTTATTTTGTTTCTTCTTTGTAACATTAGCCAATTTGTTATAGTGTCGTGTATCACAATAGTTTAATACTAATAGGGTCGGGGGTGTCAAATCTTATACCTTGACGACATATCGTCAGTATCGTTATATTTTTACATGAAATTTTATGAACTATTTGTTGTTTATGATTATATCGATGTCTTGGTTTGATGCCTCCTTTAAAAGTTTAATTTATATAATTTTGTTTTATGCAAGCAGTTAATGCAATTTTTATTTCACATTGTTTGATGTTATGTAATGCAATTTTAACATGTTGCAAACTCCTGCATTTATCTGTTGTATTTATTACTAATTTTTACATTAAATTGTGGTATGTTACAATCCGTGTAGTTTCAGTTGTGCGTTTACACGCTCCACCCCATTTGCAATTGTTATATACCGATCAAGTACCAATGCACGGCCTGATGCCTGAACACCCGCAGTCGATGTTCGACACAGCAATGCTTATAGTTGGAACACATATCATTTACAATTTTGAAATGCTAAAAATAATACAAAACATAGTCATTTTAATTCTAATCATGGTGCATGAAGTGTTTGACATACCTAGTTGCAACTCAAAGTATTGCTGAAAACATTGGGCCGTTGTTACAGTAAGTTTAGATTATGCATCGTTTATATTTTAAGTGTGGCAACATAGATGTTCGATGTTATTCAATATTTTTTGGTGCCGTCCACACAATTTTGCAACACGATTAGAAATAATTTAATGATTTTTCTAATTTTTTCTTACCTATAAAACAACTTAAAAATTATAATTATAAAAAATTAAACATAAGCATAACATTTTTAATTTTAATTACACTCAAGTTGGTCTATCAGAAAAATATATGTTCAATGTTGGAATTATGATAAAAAAATATCGCGTTGCAAAATATCGGAGGGAAGTGTCGGGGGGCTGCAGCAGTTGTGCGTGTTGCAGAGCGGACGCACGCGCACGCGCCGCAGTACTCGTACCACAGCATGTTCGTGGCGGCGGCGGAGAGCGCCGCGCTGTGGCGCTGCAAGTCCTGCGGCAAGGAGGTGTCCAACCGCTGGCACCACTTCCACTCGCACACCGCGCAGCGCTCGCTCTGCCCCTACTGCCCCGCCACCTACAGCCGCATCGACACGCTGCGCTCGCACCTGCGCCTCAAGCACGCCGCGTTGCTGCTCAAGCACTAGGCGAGTAGGCCCCCGACCCCGCCGACCACCACCGACCGCCGCTGACCACCGCTGAACGCCGCCGACCACCGCCGAGCGGAGGGTTGCCCCACCTTTGTTTACTTATTTATATATGTAGTCATTTATCAACTTCGCTAAAATTAAAATGTAATTCGTACACCAATTAAAAATTGTAACTCGGTCGCTGTTCAACACTGACTTGTAATATCCTCGCGACCTGGCAACCCTAATTATGCCGCATAAGAACGCGGTGATTTTGTTTGTTATGAAACGTAGTATTGTCATTATATTGACGCCATTTACATTTATCTTCGTGTACGTAGATAATAATTTATCGCACGTTTTCGTGCACTATTTATTGTTCTATAGTTATTATTATGTATGGTAAATGTTGTCACTAACAGGGTAAAATTATCGTGGGTATATTTTGGAAGATGATAATAATTGACACCGTGGGTGAAACGGTCCTTTTGGAATTTAGCCTCAAATTCAATATCGCATAAACGTATTCAGTATTATTTATCTGTGAATAGGCTAGGACCCTCATTTAGAGTTTTAATCGTTGAACATAATTTAAACTCTTTTCAAAGGCATAAATCAATCTTGATCAGCACAACAAGGCGTAAATAGCTTCTTTACGTTAACTTACGACTTTATTTTTTTATCATAAACATCGATGTGTAATAAAACCTATAAATATTATATGTGCATATATTATATTTTGTGTATTTAGGATAGGATGAAGGAAATGTAACGCGAAAGACTGAAAAGGTAACAACTTGTGATTGTGGTTTAGATTGAAGAAACTTGGCCTGTATATAAAAATAAATTGTAAGTGAAAATTAGCTGAAAATTCTATTGTAAAAATCTGGCTCTAAACATCGTGTTCAAAATGGCAAAAAAAACACAATCATGTCGAGTCATTTTATTTATAATTAATGTCGATGTACGATTGTTTTATCCCTAAATTATATTTTTGTATAAATATTATCTGCAAAAATCGCATTATATGAAAGTGTTTAGATATTAGCTTTAAAGGTCCAATGTTGTTCGAATGTAACGCGTGTAAAAAGTCATGCTTAGAAAATGTAAATGTGACATTTCATATTGTAAATATTGCCCATTTCAGAATCTCCCAGTTTATTATATTAAATAATGATATAAGTAAATAATGATATAAGTAAATAATAATAAAATATGTAAGCTAATAAAATTCTATTAAGACATTTATTGATGTTAAATAAAATATATTTGTTTTTAATTAAATTATGTATGTACAAAATGTTAATTATTTTGATGTGATCTTGTTTTGTATTGATCTCAAGTTCATTGTTAAGTTGTATTTTAAATTAATTCTGATGCAAGCTTAATAATATGTTATTCTTAAATGTATGTAGCGAATTATAATTAATTATTAACACTGTAAATAATTTTATTAAATGTAACTAAGTACCTAATAAAATAAACTTTTATTCCTTTGTTGTGTTATTTAAAACAATAAAACAAATACCTTAATGTTATAAATAATTTATTGCACAGGTAAAAATATTTATCAAGAAAAGAGTATAAAAACTAAAATATAAATATTCGATGAATATAAAGTCAGTTGCACATATTTTTGAGTATTAATTTATTATAATTATGCATATATCACGGAAACAGATAATACCTCACGATCTGACATTTTGTACAACTTTCAAAGAAAAATAATCTATATTAGATATGTGGAAATGTATATTAAAAATATGTTGTGCATTGAACAACTATTTACATGTCTCTATTGCAAATATGTTATAGATATTTATAGAAAAAGCGTTGAAGCTGGCAGGTATCAAAATACAAAAAATTTGCTTCAGCTAAATATAAAGAATAGTTTTTTATATAATAATTCCTCTTAAAAACACACCTGTTACTAAATTGCTAATTTCTGTTTCTTAATGTGTCATTACATATTTTATACGATCAAAAATATCTACTAGTTACTATGAATTAAACATGGCGAGTTATGGCAAGTTTAATTCCTTAAAATACTACAACATACTTATAAAATACTACAAACTATTTAAGAATATGAATTCTTACAAATCTTGACGCCTGTTATGAAAGTCACAACCACAATATAACATTTCAAAATTAATGAACCTTTTTCATTAATAAATTAAACTTATTGTCTAAATCTTAATAATACAAAATGTATTTGTAACATTATCACAATTGGTATAAAACTTTATATATTTTATAATTATTAACGACTCCATATAAAAAATTAAGTTACGGTAGTAATCTGCAAATAAACTTTTTTTTTCTTTCACATCAATTGGAAAACAACTATTTTTCACAATAACCATACCATGTTCTTTTTTTTATTTATTTTTTTTAAATTAAATTATTCATCTTGTAATCTTTGAACGTTTCCACTGTTGCCCGGTGTGTCTATGATCACATCTGCTCTATTTAATGAAGGTTCATTAGTTTTCTCACTTATTGTACTGTCTTCAGCAGAACTCATCTTTTCGGTGCTCTCGTTTTCATCTGAATCATTTTTGTCTGTGGTTTTCTTCTTGTTCTTTTTAAACTGCTCTTCCATTTCTTTGAACTTTAAGGTCAGATATCTGCAATGTGTTTATTTAGATATGAATACTAAAGTATTATAACACTAATGTAACATTAATTGTTCTATAATTACATCTATGTATACATATTTATTTAAGTTTTACTTACTAATGTATGGTTTTAAATATAATTCGAAATCTTATGTCTAAATTTACTTACTTGTCAACTAGAGGGCCACTATAGTCTTCTGGAAACTTGGGCGAATGAGGCAAAATATACTTATAAAGACTCTCATTTAGTACGTAAAGTTGGGTTGTTGATGCGCACCGAACATTGAACCACCAGTCGCAAGTTAAGCCTGCTTGTGAAAATATTGTACCATTGGGACATAAAAACGATGCTTGACCGCCATTCAAATCACAATAATGCCAGACCTATAAAATAATCATGTATATTTAAATTAAGTATATTTTAAGCTATACCAAACTTTTATGACATAAAAATGTAACCAATACTAACTTGACACCTTGTTTCAGTATCTGCAAAGAAACCTTTGTAACGTTGTGTCTTACAGTTGAATTTCGTTGTAGGGATCACAGTCAATATAGGGTAATCAATGCCAGGCCGACCAGGAGTTCCACCTTCCTCATCCGAGGTCACTGGAAGAGGAAATCTTTGCGTACTTCCACTGTTAGTTGGATAATCTAAAAAATATATTCATAATTTTTTCATTTGTATAGTTGTTGTTAATAAACTTGTAACATAATAATTTTTTTATATGAAAATTTAAATATAAATGTGATTTATGTTTAAAATCTAAATATAATTCATCTTACTATTTTATAATCAACACTAAGTACGTTTAATTTTATATTTATCATACCGTCCAGATATTGCGAAGGTGTATGTATTGGTGCAAGATAAGATTCCTCATCTGGTTCCTCAGCCCTAGGAGTGGTTGATGATACCAAATTAAGAGGTGTCCCAAGTGAAATCTCAGGCGGTTCAAACCGTTTTGGCGTACTAACAACTGCCACTCCTTCATTTTGTAATGGAGCCGCTTTTAATGTACTCAATACATTAAGTAATGTTCTTATTGAATCACCTACATTTTCTCTTGTAATTGGTTTTGGGATAGATTTATTAATTTGTAAAGAGTTTAAAAGTTCTGCCAATGTAACAGAATTAGAAGACTGCTGTTTTTCTTGCGTTACAGGTACGGTAGGTTGTTCAATTATATATTGTTGCTTATACGAATTATCTCTTGGCACATCCAAAGTTGAATCAACGACTGGATTCTTTTCATTCTCGACATGATAGTTATGATACAACAATTCGTCTTGTTGAACTGGTGAAGTATAAACAGGACTTTTTGTGACTTCAGCGGGATTTTTAAAAATAGGTTTAAAACCACCCTCTACAACTGGTTCAACTAATGCAGAGGCTGGTTGTCTTTCGTAATAAACTTCCGATATAGTTGCTGGTTTCCTTGTTTGTTGAGGTAATTGTTGACTGTTATGAGTTTCGTAGAAGGATTGTGGGCGAAGAATTGGCCTAGGTTTTGTATAAAGAGATTCTTTTGAAATAACAGCAGTGGGATGATAATATTTTTTTGATGCGTCTATAACTTTAACTGGTGGTGTCTGATCATAAGGAATAAGTCTATACTTGGGAGCCTCCTGCTGATCAGAGGAATAATATTGTACATTTGGTGAAAAATCTTCGTGTTGATAAATATTTAATGAAGGTTTTCTGTCAGGTACTGTGAATGGTGTACTCGGAGCTTTTATTCGTTTAGGAACATAATGATCAAATGGAACATCTCTATTATCGAATTGCTCATCCTCCAATCGGGGATTGTTGTAATGAGGGACGGCTTTAGGTGGATTCTGGTACAGCACAGGTATTTCTTTATAAAATATTTTAGTTGGATTGGACGACGCTATATTAAATTGGGTTAATCTATTCCCATTGTACCTCGGTATGTTCTTGTATCCATGTGGTTTATAAATAAGTTTAGGTTCACGTTCACTGGGCCTATCTGAAGAGGACTCTAATATTACTGCTTTATCTACTTCAATATTTTCGGCATTACGTACATTTCCGTTAGTAGTAGGAGGAACTACGTCGTTAGCGTAATAAAAAGTCATATACGGTATTAACCTCCTGTACCTTTCATTAATAGCTAGTTTTGGGATATTGTATGCTTGATTTTCAGTTTTGTTCATAATTTCTTTATGATTTACATCTTCTTTTATGCTGGTGTCGACCCTCATTCCACCGATCATTTTTATTTCTGGACTATTTCCATTTGATGATACCGTGATAGGTAATACAATTGTTGGAAAAACTGAAACAAAGAAAAATAAATAAATAGATACTTGTTTTAGACCAACCTAAAACTATTTACGTAGGAAGTAATCTATACGTAAAGGAAAAATTTTGGATCCCTTTTTTAACATAGATAGAGTTATTAGATAAAGTAGGAACGAATAAATGAAAAATGGTATACCTAAACTCTGTTCCCCACTTAGAGATAGAGATAAGAGGTATACGAATATTAAAATAGAAGTTTAAGCAGTAGGTACTTAAATGTTAATCCAACATGGGAAATGTCATGACATTATATTCTCTACAATCTTAATTATGGAATCGTGATTTACGATTTTTATATGTACCCATATTTTTTACAAATAAACACTACAAATTGTGTTTTTTTGTTTTGCCTCAACTCATTCTTTTCGAGGCGTTGAGTGGCGGAATTCAACGCCGCGATTTTTGAATTGATACCAGAGCGAAGAAATGAAAATATTAATAAATAATACATTTCCCCGAGTGGGAATCAAACCCACAACCGTCGCGTTAGTCACACGCTTGTACCTCTGCGCTACGACGCCTCTGGCCTCACGGTTTGTGATTTTCATTTGTCATAATAATACGGATATCAAGACCTACAAATTATATCCACATGAAGGTATTTTTGTGAATGGCGGAATTGAAAGCATTTGTTTTTTAATCATGTCGACCAAGGTCTAACGATTGTTATTTTATAATAAAATGACCGGACCTAACGATCAAATTGTTACCTTTTTTGTTTTAGTATTTAGTTATATAAAACCGCATTTTGGCCAGACTGCTAAAGCGGTTTATATTACTTTTGTGTAATTTTATATTAGCACTTAAATTTGATACATGCGGTTCTCCAGGCGCCGCGGCGATTAAAACCGAAAACCTAATTCAAAGTTGTAGTATATATGTAGGTACTGTATATCAGATTTACTGTAGGTCTGTAGGCATTAATTAGCTAAACTTGATCGAGCATTTAAATAAATGGGAACAAACGTGGGTAAGTATGTTACGGGTTGAATGTCAGCATCTTGTGAACGTACGAACGAACTTAGGTATATGTACCAGTTCCGTGACCACAAAGCTGTATGTGACATTCAAATGTTAAAACCAATAGTTTTTATCGATCACGAACTATCTGTAATATTAGGTATTCACAGCTTATATTTAGGTAATAAAAAATAGTTACAATTACAAGTAATTTTAATTCTTCGAAATAATAGGTTTCAGTACTAGGTTCACTCTACCTACCCTGCTATGTGCAGGTACATCGTGTACTTAGCTAAAAAAATAATCGATGGCAAACGCTTATAAAGAAGAATGCAGAATATTCTTAAATTATTTTATCTTAACTCTTCAATTATTATTAAACGAAAGCTTCATTCTTTTTTTAAAATAGTTTTTATCTTTTGCGGAAATTTTAGATTTAAATATAGGTTAGTAAAATCTACCTATACGAAACCTAACTAATGCTTCAAGAGTGATATATGTTTAATAATATGTGCCAGTACTTCTAGTTACTCGGAAATCACTCGTTACTACACAGACTATAAATCGCAGTAATGATAAATATTTAAATTTATTCTTAATCTGTACTACATACGTATAATGTTCCTGTGAGAAACAATTTGGTCGTGCGAGACGGTTTTTGAGTCGAATTTATCTTGTCTCCCAATCATATCATGCTAAGTGAAGGTAGCTTAATGTTTTTAAATGAAAAAAGTAGCAGTTTTCTTCAAGGTATAATATTTATATTACAAATCCAATTAAAATAAAATTAGTAATACATCTTGAAGAATTTAACACCATTTTTTTATATTTTAAAAGTGCATATTTCATAATATACAGCACACACTTAAGTAAGAGCATTAAGACCGTCCAGCGTAACTGGAGAATGGTGCATATTGCACGAGATAGCACGGTGCATCGGCTGCCCGCGGTCACGGCTCGCGGGCGCACGCACCTGTCGGTTACGCATACATTTTGTTGTGAGATTTTAAATGGAGAATTAAGTGCAACAAAATCCGGTTTGTTTTATGCATTTCGTGTATTAAAAAAGCAATGATCGTTACATTCACTTTTTTAAGTTTAAATAAATCAGTTTCGAAAGAGTAATTAGTAAGCAAAGTTGTTAAAAGAATTGAAAAATTATTATTTTAAGTTCAAATTGATTTTGTCATTTTTTTTTTATTTTATTTAAGTAGGACTTGGATTTTATTCTTAGCTAGCGACCCACCCGTGGTTTTCTACTAATAAAAATAAAATCTAAATATATTCAAAAGTAACTCATTCAATAAAACATTTATTTGTAGCATTTTGTAGCAAAATGATATAGGTACCTAACTTTTTTTGTAAACAGATTGAAATAAAACAAGCACTAAATGTTAAGGGAAACTTGCCAAAATACAATATTAGTGAAAACTGCAATTAAATCGGCAAAGCCGTTTCTGAGTTTAGCGTGAATAAACGCATAGATAAAAAAATAAAAAAATATTGTTTTTGGTTCTATTACGTTATTAAATGCCACCAACAACCTATTTATATATATTAAATCTTTATATATCTTCCGTCTACAAACACCGATCCGTTACGATTGTATTATAAGCATAGATTATAGATGAATTATGACATAATATTGAAAATTTATTATCTGTAAAATTTTCACGTATGTACATTAGTCATTAGCACAAAATACGGTATATCGCAATGGTGTCACATAATGACTTCCTAGTAAATACACTTAGTTTTAAAGTGTTAATACGTAACTTATATATACATACATATAGTTATGTCTATATAATATTTAACATTAATAAAAAATATTTGTTGATGTATCTACCATTAAATTTTTGAAATAAGACGTACTTACGTGTTTTAACATGATATTGTTTAAATTGACCATGCATGCCATTGTCACGCAGATTCATTCAAAACTATAGAAAGCTTGTTATTATGGTGAAAGCGACCATCACGACCATGGTAGGGGACTAACGCCCAAAGTTATTGCATAAACTGCATCGTGTAGGTACTGATTAGGTGAGATTGTGTGTATATATCTACATATAACAGAGTAGGCAGAGGAAACCTAGTGTTAAGACACTCCGCTCCCCATTTTGGAGGCATTGCGTGTTGAATGGCTGAACTCAACGCCACGCTTTGCTTCGACACCAGAATGAAGAAATGAAAATATAAAATATTTAATTTCCTCGAGTGGAAACCGAACCTGCCGCTTTTACAGTCACACCTTGGTGCCACTGCGCCACAACTGGCCTTAAACCTGGTACCTACTACATACTTACTTTTGATATTGGTATAAGGTATCTATTATGCATCTAAAACGTTCCGTGCTTGAAACAAAGATCCGTTCTCTAGATCTCTTGTCTTAATATTATCTTTATTCTAGAGATCAAATAAGAGTAAATTAGATTTCGCCTTGGAATTATCAATGCTCTAGCTTATAACATCTATTTGTCGCAATATTAGTATTCATGCCGCTTGCGAAATTGTCTGCTTCTGTTTCCTTTCTCCATAATTTACATTTGTTTATAGTGAAATGGCTTGATCCGAGTTTGGATTCCTAATATTTACTATTATTTGCACTGTATTGTGCACTATGTGACTGCTTGTGGGTTCGATCCCCACTCGAGGAAATCATTTCCTCGCTTTGGTGTCGAGGTGAAACGCGGCGTTGTATTCCGCCACTCAACACGCAATACCTCCTGAATTAGGTTCCCTCAGCCCACTCTGCTGTGAAACACATCGTGATACTGATTTTTGTATTGTAGGTACTCTAGACATCAATTCTCATTGAACAGTTTAAGAATATAAAACGGTTTTTTTGATCAATCACTAATGACTAATAAAAATAATAATAATAAAATAATTAGTAACATCCTAATGAGACGATTTTCACAATCAACACTGATATTTCATTAACATTTTGTGTGAAATCCTTCAAATTCTACACCGTATTAGTGGGTCAAGGAGCCTAAATAGTTGATGAGAATTACTTTTTTTTATTTTAAGCATCTTTTTATATCTTTATGTTCTTATTAAAATAATATTTGAATTATATTTTAATAATAATTATTTTTAAAAAATATACGTAATATATGTGTTAGGTACCTACCCAACTAACTTAACATGATTTTTCTATATTTATAAAAAAAAATAAGACTAGAGTATTTTTACAAACCATAAATAACGGCTGATTAATACAGTGACTCGGTAGATATAATTAAAGGCATCATATGTCGGTATTTCATCAGTTCCCGTGTTCGTTACAACTAAGTACCTATAATGAAATTTTTAATAGCCGTACGTTTTATACTTCTAAATTATCTTATATTGTATTGCCGATCGTCTCGGACACCATAATTACTAATAAATATATTTTGAAATTTTCATCTTGATCTTAGAGGCCAGTCGTGGCGCTGTGGCACAGAATGTGACTGTAAAACCGACTGGTTGTAGGTTCGATCTCCCATCGAGGAGATGAAAGATTTATTTAGATTTCCATTTCTTCGCTCTGGAGTCGAGGCAAAGTTCGGCGTTAATTTCCGCCACTCTCAACGCAATGCGTCCAGAATTCGGCAGAAAGTGGGGAACGGAATATATTACTAGGTTCCCTCTGCTTACCCTGCTGTGTGCGGGAACAGCGTGAAGCTGATTTTTTTAATTCATCTTGATACATTGCTAAATTTTAGATTGCTTTAATAGGTTAGCTATAGATTGTACCTACCATACTAAGCTTAAAATGATAATATATTCGTGTACCTCTACTTCTCATACATGTTACCTACGAAGGTATTAATCATTTTGCATTACATTTTTTATTCTTAATATTTAAATTTAAAAATACCCAACAATCGCCATTGCCTAAATTAAATAAGGTACCTATAATAAAAGCAGTTTAAAATAGGACTACGTAAAATTTAAATTAAATACAACACAAACATTAAAAATAAATATATAAATATAGTATCTTTATATCATATAAATATACCTATACATATAAATATTGTGTTATATTAACATTAAAAATAAATATATAAATATAGTATCTGTATATAGTATAAAAAATATACCAATATATAATTGTTAATCTAAACAACATCGATCGATACATCATTTCCAATACACAAGCAATGTAAGGACATTACAGGAGAGCGGCCAACTATCGCCAGGCGGTTGTTGCAACCGGCATCTGGGTCGCATGCTGTCACCACACTGGTGTGCTTTATCTGATTTACTTCATACAAACATAGGTATACTGCTTGTTAAAACATAGATTGCTTGCAAGTAATTATGTAAGGTAAGGATTTTCATATGGTACCAAAGTTCAATTCCAGATTCGACTAAGCTGTTATTTTTTTCTCATAATGGAAAAATAAGTTGGAACCACTCGTGACTGTAAGCTCGATTGTGGGTTTCTATTTTCTTTTCTTTTCTTCGCTCTAGTGTCGAGGTAAAGCGCGGCGTTAAATTCCGACACTCAATACGGAATACCTGCCGTAGCATACGGTGGAAAATTGGCAACGGAATGTCTTAACACTGTGTTCTCTACCTAACCTATTATGTGCGGGATACAGCGTGAAGATTTATTTAATTTTTTATAGAATAATAAATTAGATAATTCAAAAAAATAAATAATAAGAGAGTAATGTGGTTAATTTCTTATGTTACTTAAGCATGGTTACGTATATTCATCATATTTATCTCTTAATAAAGCTAGAGTTCTAGAACTCATCCATATATAAAATAAAAGTGGCAGCGATGTGGAAATAAGTACATAATTAAGTGTGCGATCAACTTTCTACGAATGGTACTAATTGGTTTATACTTCCTTATAATATCGTTTTAAATATCTGAATTTGTTTATTTTTTTTATCTTTCGACATCGATTTACTGTGGTTAAATAATCATCTTATAGCAAAGATATGTATTTAAATCATATTTATTTAAAAAAAATAGTGACTACCTAAATAAATTAATACAAATGTAATGCAAGTTACAATAAAATAACAAACATTGTCAGTTGATAATTTTTTGTTATTATTCAATTAAATATTATTTTTGGCATCTAATCTGCTGATTTTCATAAATACGATGGCAAAAATAATATATCTATATATAAAAGCTTAAGCTTCACGCTGTATCCCGCACACAGCAGGCACAGGGAAACTAGTCCGTTCCCCACTTTCAGCAGAATTCTGGAGGTATTGCGTGTTGAGTGGCAGAACTCAACGCCGCGCTTTGTCTCGACACCAGAGCGAAGAAAATGGAAATATAAATGTAAATAAATATTTCACTTCCTCGAGTGGAGATGGAACCGACAACTGTCGCGTTACAGCCCTTATGCCGCTGCGCCACGATATATATATTCTAGGTTTAATATTTATATATAGTATTGATTATATAGCATTTATGTAGACATGTAATATATCAAGAAACATTATTTTCCAAGCTGTTCTGAAGGACATGTACCGAAGCACTGACGGCAACAAAGATATTATTGTCTTATAGTCTATTACCGTTGACATTGTAAATTGCAATGCATACCTTAGTAATGGTGAGAACGAAACCAAATGTGTATTTGACAAAGGATTCATTAAAATATACTTGAAATATACAAATAAAGGTTAGCTTGACAATTTTTTTATTTGAAATTTAATATAGTTAGCTGTTATATTAAATTACCTTTGAAATTAAAAAAAATATATATTGTATTTTAAAGGAAATGCAGTATGCAGGATATTATGTAGAAACAAAAAGAATAACTTTCCAACTGGTTAGGCTACTCACAATAAAACTGCTGTTTTTAATTATTACTACTATAATTGATAAAAGCTGCTCTTATAATATAATTCGCCTCAGTAAAAAAAGCAATAAAAAGACGGAA
The DNA here is from genome assembly GCA_016802625.1 of Heliconius numata. NCBI lineage: Eukaryota > Metazoa > Arthropoda > Insecta > Lepidoptera > Nymphalidae > Heliconius > Heliconius numata. The sequence continues at coordinate 205,826 of JAEBDU010013162.1, forward strand.
TTTCAAATTTTATAATATATTAACATATTACATTTGTTATTATAAAAAAACTTATTTTAATCGAAATCAAATTTAATATTACCTACCTAGAAAAAGCGATAGGACATTAAGTTTTTAATTTATAAAATTAATTATTAAATATTAATATTCACAACATATGCACATGAAGATCTCATTTTCGACTTAACATCGTGATAATTACTAATTTCCCTCGCCATTAACGTTTTATTACCATATAAAGATCTCTATCTATAATCACTAGTAGTTCAAGGTGGTTTTATTGAAAGCTGCACTTAAGACCATCACACCATCTTTAATTGGTAAAACTATTTAAAATACACATTAATATTTGGATAGAGAATGTGAATAAATTATTTTACCTTTCAAATATAATATATTGACCTTATACATTTTAAAAAATTGAACATCTTTTGCGATGAGGCCGTCGTGGTGCATAAGGGTGGGACTGTAACGCGATGGTTGTGGGTTCGATCCCCACTCGAAGGAGTGAAATAATTTACGTTTATATTTCCATTCCTTCGCTCAGGTATCGAGGCAAAGCGCGGCTTAACTTAAAAAATATAAACGGTTATAAGTGTAATATTTATGAACTACATTTATATATTTTTTTATAACTTAAGTGGTATTTTGTTCATGATTAAGTACTTACATACTAAGGACATTGAGAAATACTCTATAACGAGTAAAATCTTAACAAGATTTCTGTTAATAAAATTTCAATTTCCTTTTAGGCTCATGACTCATTCGATATACCTAACTACTATGATTAATAGTTATGTGTAATATATTGTATAATTCATATCATTATCGTATCTAAGTACTTTAAAGTATTAAGTAGTACCTATTATAAATTTCAAATAATTTGGGTATGTAGTTTCTTCATTAAATAGATATCATAAAATCTTGGAGTGAACAAATCATGTTCAACTTAACTTATTTGAAATCTGAAGCTTAAAATTAATAACAATATCTATACTCTATTTACATTTTACGTTTAGCTTAAAGACACTAATAAAATAGAAAAATATGGAATCATATTTCCTTATGTTAGTACCTCTTATTCCCTTATCTTACTGGTATTATATATACTTTTTTTTCGTGTGAACCTAATTATAAGTTGCAAAATAATAATTAATAACCAATTAATATTTTATTTCACAAGTAAGTACATATATAATTTAATATTAATACAAAAGCAACAACGACTCAACCTAAATATCTCTTATAGAAAGTAAGGCATTAAAGCTACACGGTCGAAGTTAACTTATGTAAATTTTAATATTTATTTATAAACATATTTTAAATCAAGATTATTTTTAATAAGAGAAATTTAATGGTTGATAAATTTCATAACAAACGATTGTAATACGAGAAATATAGGCACAATATTACCTATATGAGATATTCGATTTCAAAAATTACAACTTTCTACAAAATTGTAAATCGATAAACAAAAATATTAAAAATTATTTATAAGTGTCGATATATGTATAATAATGATTAAGATCTAATTAATCAGATGTACGTTACTTACCTATATCATTTTTATCCCCACATTCGCCTAAAAGTATCATATATATTATTTGATATTTGTACAAAATTGATTTTTTTTCCCGAATATCTCACTTAATATTGTACTTACATGTACTCTCATTTTACAACCCTTTGTTATGAAAGAACCATTGAATTTCTCTTTTAATATAAAATACGATGTTACATGTGCTCTACAACTTTAACTCCTTTGTATAAAGTTCAACAATAGTGAATTAAAAATAATAATAACCCATTTACGTTCCAGTTCGATTGCGTCACTTAAAATCGTTATAGTGAGATGCGGAAGTTATTATAAATAAGCTAAATTATAGACATTTAATTTATTCCAAGATAGCATAGGATACAGACCGAGGCCAATTGAATGTCTTAAAAAGTCTGTAGATACGAATAAAACTTTCTTTGTGGACTGGTTCGCACACATGAAAGTTTTTATGTTATAAAAACTAAACAACTGCTTAATTCACTATTGCTGTATTAGGAGATAATTATAATATGTTTTCTTCTAATTTATCTAATGACACAGACTAAGAAGAGAAACCTGCATTCGCTGTAGGTATGTCGATAGTTGATCTTTAATGTAAGTGCTTTGAGAATGTTACTGGGAAGAAGTTTGTGCTAAAAATTATACAGAAATGTACTTAGAGTATATTAAGTATATTAAAAGAAGTCAGTTTTTTATCATATAAATAATTGCCTTAATATAAACGATAAACGATACTTCTATTAAAGTTTTTTTAAGCAATGTAAAGTTGAATATTTTTACAAATACCTATATAAATACATTAACTACATACTCTCGCAAAACCACATTCAAGTTATCTTAGTTAAAAAGCTAAAAATCTTTCATTTATGGTGACCGAGAGACGCGCCAGAGGTCGCGAGGGTCAGGAAGAAGCGACAGAAACGGCGGACGCGCAGTGAAAGCGCCGGAGATATTCGTAATAAAATGTATATACAATGCAAGTATAGTAAAAGTGAAACTAGCACTAAATTAACATATTGTTAAAATTATAAACGCTGTTGCAACTTAGTAATTAAATATGTATCACCGTGGGAATTGTATAACGATAATATAATTACCCTTGATAGGAATCGTGGCTATGAATACATATTGTTTTGTTTTAGCTACACAGTCTATACTTAACAACTTTATGAATTACTTTGTATATGATTTGTAGAGCAATAAATGCATTTTTTGAAATTATATATTTTTATTTTTAACCGACTTCTATAAGAAAAGGAGGTTATCGATTCGACTGTATTTTTTTTAAATATTAGGTACTAAGAAACATAACAGATTTAGGCCAGTCGGGACGCAGGGTGCAGAGTGTGACTGTAAACACGGCTGGTTGTGAGTTCGAACTCCATTCGAGGAAATTAAATATATCCATATTTGTGTTTGCATTTATTCTAGTGTTGAGGCGAAGTGTGGCGTTGACTTCCGCCACTCAACACGCTATCAGAATTCGGTGGAATGTGGCGAACGGAGTGTCTTAACACTAGGTTCCCTCTGCCTACCCTGTCGTGAGACACGGAGTGAAGCTATTTTTTTTTAACAAACATAATTACAAATTTTAAATATTAATGATATTTATTTACTATGTTAAAATATTTTTTTATTACAGAACAAATATATGACAAGACTATTCTCGATACATATTACATACATGTAAAAACAAAACATAGATAAGTTATGTAGAAATATTGAGTCATCGAACCCACAATAATTGCAAAATAACTTATATCACAATATGAGATGTACACTTTTTATACTATTAATCAAGAGAACTAGATTATTTGAATTGGTAAATTTTGATTGCGCAATTAAGTATAGTTAGATGTAACATATACTGTTTTTATATTCATTTGGGTTGCCTTCATAAAAACATTTAAATTTAATACGTTATTAACTTCCTTGAAAATGCTTAATTTTTAATATTTAATACAAATATTAAGTTTAAATAATATCTACATGTAGTAAGTTAGGTAAATACGTTAATCTTTTTCTTTGAGCTTCACGCTGTATCCCGCATTTAGCAGGGTAGGCAGAGGAAGCCTCGTTATAAGACACTCCGCTCCCCACTTTTGACGAATTCTGAAAGCATTGCGTTTTGAGTGGTGTCGAGGAAAAGCCCGACGTTGAGGAACTCAACCAGAGCGAAGATTTTTTCATTTGAAAATATTAATATCTAGAGTGGGAATTGAACCCACTACTGTGGCGTTTACAATTATAAGTTACTGCCCCTACACCACGACTGGTCTCATTTCCCCCGCACTATGGCCGCACCCCTCTATCTATTCCTACAATTCGGTTGCCTAGAAGAGATCACTTTTAGTGATAAGGCCGCCTTTTTCACATTTTATTATTTTTTTTAAGCTATTGTAAATTTTAATTTATGCTATGTATTATGGTGTGAAATAAAGAGTTTATTATTATTATTATTTTTTATATTTATATAAAACGTAAGTCCAATATATATAAGTCCAATATATGTGTATAATGCTAATTTAAAATAACTAAGTATTTCCTGAATCTCATTAATTTGTAAAGTCAATGGGCCACGAAGCGAAAGGCTTAATATCACTATCAAAATTACTTTCGTAATCAGTGGTCATAAATTACGAAGCCATTTAATAATTGGATAACATAATAATAATTAGCTTGGTTAAACGTAACATCTTTTGTAACGCAGAATGTATGGACTAAAATATTTGTGTTACAGTACTTAATTTGGTAACGTTGTAATCAAGTACTATGTACTTTTGTTTACACTTTTTTTGATTGTTTTGGACATTTCTATATATTATACGGTATATACAAGGAAGACAGAGGGAACCTTGTCTTAAACACATTGTTCCCCCACTTTCCGTCCTTTTCGAAACATTTCGCTCAATTTGTGTGCTGAATGGCGGAACTCAGTTTAAAAATTATGTCGAGATAATCATCTGAAACACTAATAACCTTGTAGGAACTCGAAACTCGAAAATAATACATTAAAATGCAGACAAACAGAAATTACAAAAAGTCCATATTTCTAGTTCCTTCCTTTAGTCTTCATAAATATATCAGAATTCTATAAGTATTCTTTATTTTTTCCCTTTATTAAGGCATTGCATGTTAGGTAGAGTGATTATTTACATTTATAATGCAATTATTATTTATACTTAAAAATATTCTAGTGATTGAGAATTAAACCCATGACAATCACGTGCAAGCTGACATTTTTCAATTGCACCACAATGACATTAGGTTAAATTATCGGATTATTCGGAATTAATTTTGCGATATTTACAAGGTATTTATAATTTTTTAATACATTTTATCTTTATTTTGTCTGTAATTTGATTAAATATAAAAAATGACAATTTAAAAATGAAAAACAAACACAGAATGTTAACACGATGTTGGAAAAAGTGAAACTAGTACAAGGTAACAATTTATCCTTAAAAAGAAACACAAGTGTGGTACAATTAACACACAACTACAAGAAATCTAATATAAAGCATTTTCTTTGTTTTGTTAATTTTTGTAGCAGACATTGGCATTGAGTTGGTTTTAGCGTCGACATGACTTTTTATTTTGATGTAAGGTCAGACGGTGGAAAGTCGTATATAGTGGAAGTTAATTTTACGAATTAATAAAGACAATTTTCCAGATTCTATTCAAACCATTTAATACATAAATATAAATACACGTATTTACCTTTAAAGTTATATTAAAATAAAAAAATAATTCTTGTTTTATATTTAAAAAAGACAGCCAAAAAATCTTACCACATAAAATTAGCATCCAAAAGTCCATGATCACAGCTGATGTGCGACATTCAACAATCCAAAAAAAATCGATAACAATTTTAAAATATGATTTACGTATGTGAATAAAAGTAATACGAATAGATCGTATGGCGTGGAACCAGCGTGCGGGTGGCGCGCTTCGCGTAAGAAATAACTTTAAATGACTCGAGTGTTTAACGCCGGACTCTGCAGTCAGCCCTCAGGCTTTAGAGCGTGCAAATACTTTCCATATCATAACATTTTGGTACGTTTCAAGTTTCGCCCGTTTTATTAAGTATTTATATTACAGATAGGTATATTATAGATATTGTTATATGTTAATTTTTTATTTTCACCTATATTTTTTAATAAAAAGAACCAATTAATTAATGTATATAATGTATATATTTACTACTTGTTGCAGTTACCTACAAGTGTAAATGGAATAATATTAATGTTTTTATTTATCATAGATTTTAGCTGGTTTTTGCATATTAACAGACGAACGTCTGTTATGTTGCGTGTTGGGTGTCAAACCCAGAGCTCGATTTTGTATACATGGGTAAATTGTATCATTACTTAGTATTCTCAACTATGGTTACGATTTTAAGCCTCATATATTTTTTTAATATCTGTAATGAAAATACAGCTGGCCACCTACCTTATGTTCTGCTTACCGACCAATTTAGATACAATTCGTTTGGTCGTTTTTGGTGTTAAATTTAATCGATACAGTTTGTTTTTGTCACGTGGCTATAATATTATTTTAAAGGGCTTTTGTAGATTGCTGATATTTTAAAAATATCGTTGTACGAGTAAATATTCTTTTTTCCGTAGTCGAATCTTAAAGAGCCAGTTTTAAAAACATGGTTGTTTGTTACCATAAAAGTATTTTTTTATTTAAATTAAAGTACACTATGAATTTAATTATAAATACTTTTAGATCTGTCTCATCTTTAAAGTTATTGTACGGTCAGGTCTCCCTACATGCGACCTTGATAAATTTCTTTATCGAATGACAATTTTCGCCCAGAACCGGTTTCCCTCTTATGGCTACTTTCACTTCAGTTTTAAATACATTTTCTAGTCTTTCATAAGTTGTAGCAATATACACAAGAGCAATATTTACGTTGATTGATTGGCTACTTGTCATCATCTCTTTCCTGATTCTCCTCAGATCTGATATATTATACCTACTTTAGTTAATCTAAGACGTCCGAGGAATAAATCATCTAACTTCTTAATTTAAATAAAATTATTTAATTTTCACTCTTAACAATACTTTTAGTATTACATTTTTTCATATTACCTATACCCTTACTTAAGATCGTCTTAATAACCTAAATTACTCACGTTGTATTAATAATTGAAATGAAAATTGAGCCCAATGTAATCATAAAGTACAAGGATAAGTATCTAAATAATGTGTGAATAAACAAAACAAAACATTTCTAGTAGCAAGTGTTTCCCACGCTTGTTTCAATTTAGAGGACAATAGTTGATGTGTAGTTACTACTAAGTTTATATTGTTTTAAGATTCGCAAAAACTTCAGTAATATTGTTAATGATATTCAATATATTTAAGCAACTTAAAATTCCGCTCTAAATAGATCATTTAAAAGCTAAGGCTCTTTCTTTATTATTTTTCTTCATTCTTCTCTTGCATAATAACAGAAGAGAGCCTGAACAATATCCGTTTCCCACAGTTCATTCATTTCTTATAAATTTTATGTAAGATGGATACAAAGCCGCGCTTTCTAGTTTCACTAAAATTAATTTCATTGTCTTTGTTTCTCCATCAAGAGTATTGCATGTAGGTGTAATGTGAAAAAAGTACCTATATAAATAAATATTCCAAGAAGTCAGAAGTAAAAATAGGATTTTCAAAAAGTGCATCAATTCTGACACTTCTCAACTACGTTTTAACGCCTTTGAATAAAAGAAAATATGTCAAGTGTCAAGACGGCCTTAATTTAAAAAAAATATAAAAAATAAACTAAACTTGGCTTGTTCCCATGGCTAAGGGCAAAATGGATTTGAATTACAATCAAAGTGACATCACAGCGGTAATCTAATTTATTTACTACGTCTATAAATATCTAGTAATCTATAATATAGTATTAAATTATGTAAAAGATTGATCTGTAGAGCAATACATGCTCTAGTTTGGTCCTAGGTTGTTATCGCCGCCTTATTGCTAAAATAAGCAAAGTTGTAAATATATAGCATAATAATATTTCAAATCACTGTATTGAAAATTGAAATGCATAGAATTTTTGGATTTAGGGAAAAATATGAAATACATTTTTTATCTTATATATATAATATCGAAAGGTCACTCACTCATCACGAAATCTCAGAAACTGCATGTGCTAGAAATCTAAAATTTTGCATAGGAGTTATTTATAGGACGTTGGTGCTCGCTAAGACGGGAATTTATCATATTCGACTTCTAAGGGGTTGTTTTTGGGGTCGAAAGTTTGTATGAAACTTCGTTACTACAAATGCTAGGAGGGTCAAATTTTGCATAGACGTCACTAGGACGTAGTCAAGGAGACAGAAATTAATAATAACATAGTTCACGCGGGTGAAACCGCGAGCGGGCCGCTAGTAATCGATAAATAAGGTCGTCGTGGCGCAGAGGCACAAGGGTGTGCCTGTAACGTGACGGTTGTGGGTTCGATTTCCATTCGAGGAAGTGAAATATTTATTTACGTTTATATTTTTATTTCTTTGCTCTGGTGTCGAGGCAAAGCGCGGCGTTGAGTTCTGCCACTTAACACGCAATGCCTCCGGAATTCGGCAGAAAATGGGGAAGGCAGTGTCTTAACACTAGGATCCCTCTGCCTACCCTGCTCTGTGCGGAATACAGCGTGAAGCTGATAAATAAGTAGATTTTATTTTACCAAATAACACAGGCTTATGTAGGTTAAATTATATAAGCAGAAGCGCGAAGTAGGACAAACGTGTTTTCCCTTAGGAATAGTTTCACTCACTAACCTACATATATGAAGCTCTAGAGTAATAAGAAGTAGGTATATGTAAATAGATACATATTATGAATTTTGATCTATAACGATGCTATCTATTATTGTACGAATAAAATTAATTATTATCAGCATGAATGTATTTCGCGCAATAGTAATTCTAAATCCTGAGAATGAATAAATACGATATTTATATTTAAAAAATCAGCTTCACGCTCTATCCCGCATACTCTTTCCGTTTTTAAATTTTTGGAGGCATTGAGTGTGTTTCCCCTATTTTCTAAAACATACTTTGGTTCCTAGCTTAGGGTTGGGTAACATTTTATAACTGTGTAACTTGCACAAGCCTCCTTCATGTAATGTTCATTGTTTCAATAGTTACTTTCTTTGTGGAAATAAACAATTATTATTACTATTATAGGGAATGAAGCAGAAGAGGGGTGCAGAGACCATATCGTTCCGTCTCCGGTTCTAAATAACCGTTAGGATAAAGCGTGAACTAAAAGAATTAGTAATACAACAAGAGTATATGATTTTTATTAGTTTGTCTGTTTGCACAGACACATCTTCGGATCCAAATGTATTTGAATAAAACTTTTTTGTTGTATAGTTATTGATCTTGGGCAGGATATGGACTTTAGTTGACTTTGACGGGACACCTGATGTAGAACCATAGTACACTGACCGTATACACTGCAAATAATTATGAGATGCCTCTTAAACAAAAGTTATTGAACGACACATAAAAATTAAAGATCTGAAATATATAATGACTAGCGGCCCGCTCGCGGCTTCGCCTGCGTGAACTACGTTCTTATTAATTTCTGTCTCCATAAGTGACGTCCATGCAAAATTTGAGACTCCTAGCATTTGCAATAACGAAGTTTCATACAAACTTTCAATCCCAAAAATAACCCCTTAGGAGTCGAATATTGCAAATTCCCGTCTTAGCGAGCACCTACGTCCTATAAGTAACTCCTATGCAAAATTTCAGATTCCTAGCACTTGTAGTTTCTGAGATTTCGTGATGAGTGAGTGACCTTTCGATTTTATATATATACTAGCGGCCCGCCCGCGGCTTCGCCTGCGTAAACTACATTATTATTAATTTCTGTCTCTATGAGCTACGTCCTATAAGTGACATCCGTGCAAAATTTGAGACTCCTAGCTTTTGTAGAAACGAAGTTTCATACAAACTTTCAACCCCAAAAAAAAAACCGCTTAGAAGTCGAGTATTGCAAATTCCCGTCTTAGTGAGCACCTACGACCTATAAATAACTCCTATGCAAAATTTGGGATTCCTAGCACTTGTAGTTTCTGAGATTTCGTGATGAGTGAGTGACCTTTCGATTTTATATATAAAGATATAGATATAGATAATCTAATAATATCAACTAAATTCTATGTTATTACTTAAAATTTTATTATTATAATTTTTAGGGCGATAAATAAAATAAGCACAATTTTGTCTGAAACACTATGTACAGTAGCATCAAGCATTCAAAAAGAAAGATGGAAGACTTTTTTTTTGTGAAAATCTCAATTTAACAATAATTCTTATAATATTAAGTATTTTTTTTTAATCTACAACAAAGCGCAAAATTATAGAACACTTGTATTATGTTTTGGTAAGCGAATTTCCTTAGCGAATTTCCATTTAATTTTATATACCTAAAGTAATACAGTATATAATAGTATATAATTTGTACTTACGCCGTTATAAAACTTAACAAAATCAATGGTTTTACAGTAAAATGGTTAATTAATAGCGAGAAGATAAACTTTTTATTACGAAGTAAACTTAATTTATTAAAAATTATACGTCTCTGAAAGTAATAATATTATTGAGCTGATGTTAAGACATTTTCTTCTTCATTTTAATTTACACTTTGTTTAAGGATATCTTTTAAATATAAGCAAAAAATATATTTGCAAATATAGATGTAAAATTTATTATGGCTAAATTAAACATGACTGTTAGATAAAAATAATAATAGCTAATATCATATCAATATTTTAATATTTTTTTTAAATTATTATATTTCATATAGATAGATGTAATTTTTTTGTAATTTAATGATTTTATTATTTTTGTGTATACTGTATGTATATATTTTCTAAATAAAATTGTTAAAATATAATTACTAATTTTACATACATTTCAATTCAACGTTGTTTTTTAACAGTATTTGAATGTGTTGATGAATAAATTAAACATAAATAATTAACTACATGCGTAAAATAAAAGCAGTTATAAATAAATATGTTATCCAAGTTAGTATCAAAATATCTAAAATTGCGATTGAAATATAAAAAAAAAAATATATAAAAATCGAACATTTCGTTATGTCATTTACCAACTTGTTATAAAATCACTTAGCAAAAATTACGTCATAGTAGAGCACATTCGTGCATATTTACAATTCAAGAGTTAACTATTAAAAACTCTTTACACTAAAACTATTATTAAAAAAAAAACAAATATATTTCACAACATTAATATATTTACAAAAATATTTCGTCAATAAGCTTCTTGTCGATGACTCTATGCGGCTTGGGTCGGGACTGCTTCTTCCTCCGTCTGTAGAGTCGCGCGTTGAGAGGATACAGAGCAGGAGAGAGTGAACACCTCACATTGAACCACCAGTCACACGATGCCACACCTTGTGAAAACACTGTGCCGTTCGGACAAAGGAAGGATGCTTGACGTCCATCAATATCACAGTAGTGCCAGGCTGAAATATGTTAAAAGTATATTTAGAATAAGGGTTGCTTTTGTGTTTGAAATATTTGAATATTAAATTATCTTTTATTCTTTGGTCAAAAAAACTTATATTAATTAGGTATATAAAAATCTTTCAATTTTAAATATTGACCACATGTTTAATATAGATATCTTAAAAATATATTTATATTAAAAATCTGTAAAGACATAGAAATTCCTATAGTTAATCATATTTATTTCTATTTTGTTGTTTTTAGTTACTGTTTTTAAAGTATATTTTTTGTTTGAATTTTCTTGTGAAAGAGTAATGTGTAATAGCTACACTCGATCACCACCTATTACAAAAAAAATAAAATGTGTACAATGTGCATATATACGTGTAAATATAATATAACTATAAGTACTTCAAAGTCTTTTCTAAAAATATATTTAGGTACCATACATATATCTTGAACCATGTAATGCAATAAATTAAATATGATATATTAGCCTTTACTAAATGTCAAAGACCATCCGTCACATTTACCTTGTATACATTTAGTGACATATCAAATGACCGGATACTATCCTTTTATATCATTTTGCTTATATTTATAGCTGAGACATCTCTAAGAAATAAAGGTATGTGGCACACTAAAAGCGAAACTCAAGAACGTAAAACTTCGGTATTGATAGGCTCGCACACTTATTGTTTTTTAAGCATTTCTGACCTCTCTACAGATAGTTTACTTTCAGATTGCTTCTTTTTAGTTTTAAAAGGTTGCTCTATTACGAAATTATACACGATACAAACATTACCATAAAATAATCATAAAATTTAACGCTTGGTGCTTCCTCATAAAGAAGACTTGTTTTGTAATTTTTGTCATTCGTTCTCCTATCGTTTCCTCGTTTATGTCTTTAATTGGTAAATTAATATATATACTCGTATTTTTTTTATTAATTAAAATATCAACATTAATTTAACGAAATCATCATAAAAAAGTGAACCAACTATAAATATTACGAAGTTCAATAATAATTTGTTAAAGTTTTATTTTTTGCGCTGATAATGTATCATCTTAACATAATTATACGTTTATATTTTTTTACAAGCATCCCATTAAAGTTTAAAAGGATCTCACGATATCTCTCTAGCTGCTTGTGATTAATGCTTCCGTGATTCTTTATATTAAATAGTTAACCTTAGTGTATAAAGGCAATCCCACACCCTAATCATCTTGAAGTACGCAAGGCCATATTTCAAATTAGGAGTTGACTAAAAGGTTTTGTTAAAGAATGGAATAAGGCGCATTACTCATATACTTCCAAATATTTTAGTTAAGTATAACGTCGTCATATTGGATATAACAAATTGTTAGCTGTTTTTAGATACTTATATCATTTTCACCTATTTATTCTTTTCTTTACAACGTTCATAATAATCTCTACATTTAGTTAAGACAGAGAGAATATGAATGGAGAAGAAAAACATTGCACTTATTCGTTATCGTATCGATATATTTTACCTGTATTATAAATCCATTAATAAATTAGCGTGAGCTAAATTTAATATGCTAAATTATAATCGTGCCATTACATTTCGCTTAAAATATGAACTACTTCTTTTTATGACGGTAATATGTCAAGGTTAATCGTTAATTTATTTTTTAATGATCTGACCTGCGTCCATTTATCATTCTGGCTAGAAAACATTTGTTCACACGAGTTGTTATTAAAATGAGACCGACATATAAATTTAATATAATAGTATGGTAGTATGGTAATATAAATACCTTGACAACGTGTTTCCATATCTGCAAAGAAGCCTGGATACGCTTGTTCATCACAATAGAAATTAGTATAGGGAACAGCTCCTAAAATTGGGTAGTCTGTGCCGGGCTTACCTGAAATATTAATATTATGGTGGTTAAATCAAATGGTTAAATCAAAATAATACAGATATACTATATCTAAAAATAAACAATATATATGACGGTGAAGCAAAAGATAAAGAATACTAAATGTTAAGGAAGTTTTACCAAACTACAATGGAGAAAACTGCATCTAAATTGATTAAGCCGCTTCCGAGATGAGCGTGGCACAAACGACAGACAGACAAACAAACAAAAAAAAACAAAAATCATTGTGTAGTATTGTATTACATTGGTAAAATAAATTGATATTCTCATATAATTATCTTCTATATACGGACAATTTTATTATATATATAGATATAGATGAGATCTATTAATATGTTTTAAACCCGTTATGCATTCTCATAAATTAAAAAATGACAATTTTCACCTTTTGCTTATATTATATCGGAAATAAAATTTTGAATGTCATTTTGGTGTTAATTATTAAAATCGTACCATTTAGCATATATGTAAAATTATTTGACCTTATAACAATAAGGATGTGTATCTTGACATAACCTTCGTTACGTAATAACTTGTATGGGAAGATATTTTATTGTTTTTTTTTTAAATTTGTTAAACATTTATGTATAAAAATTATTATTAATTTTTTCTTTCACTTTTTAGTTTTTTCATCAGATTTTTGCAGTTGTCCTACATTGACAAACATTTTACCAATTTTAAAATTCTTGTTTTTCAAAAATTTCTTTGCCATTCTCTTTGTAATTTTTAAAAAGAATAGTATAGTATAGTTTATTCCTCCTAAGTATATTTATTTTTTTGTATAAAAACCAAAATGTGTGTAAAGGGGGTTACAGAGAACATCGATCAAGGTAACCTGTGAAGTCTTAATAGTTTCGAAATTAAATGGCATATGGAAGGACAATAGGCAGACAGACGTGACGAATCTATAATGGTTTCATTTTTGCGGAACTTTAAAAAGAACTTCTATAGAAATAGAGCGCGTTGAAGTCTTTTGTATGAAACATCTTTGGTTTGTGCAAGTCACTAAATTAAATTGTAAAACGTATTCTTACTTCTATATTACATTCAGTTGTAAATCTTACTATTTTACTGAATATAATTATACTGTACTGTATATTTTTTTTAAATTACAGTAGATACTTAATTGACATATTTTATTCTGGGCCATAATGAATTCAAAATTGATCTTAATACCTAACACTTTTTTTAATTTAAGACTCAGCTTCACGTTGTATCCCACACACAGCTGGGTAGGCAGAAGGAGCCTAGTGTTAAGACACTCCGATCCCCACTTTACCCGATTTCTGGAGGCATTGCGTGTTGAGTGGCGGAACTCATCGCCATTCTTTGGCTCGACACCAGAGAAAAGAAATGAAAATATCGAACCCGCAACCAGTCGATTTTACAGTCACGCTTTGTGCCACTGCGCTACGACTAGCCTCCTCTTTTTTAATGTAATGCATATTACACACATAAGGTGTCTAACTCTCCCTGCGTCTTCGTTCACAATCTTGGAGGTAGTTATCTCAACGACAAGGAAAGTTTATCGCAAAACTACTTTCACTTGACTAAACTATTACTATTGGTTCTCACATTTACAATATACACTACCTGCTTATTTTGTCATAATTTTCATTTATTAGACAATATAATATTACATATACGGAAGACTCTTATATGGAAATGTTTTCTTAAATCGTTCAACATAGCTACTTTTTTAAATTGTGTGGCAATATATCTATCATAATTAAGAATAACTGTAACTTTAAGTGAAATTACTAAAGTTATTAATGTATGCATTTATATTTATGATATGAACACTATCCTAATTCAAAAAACATGCAATCGAGTTACGTCAGTTGCTACTGCGAGAGATCACCGCTGTAAAAGTAGCCTGCAGCCAGTCTTTCGCCTTTGACCCTCGCTAACTACCAATGAACTGCACTCTCACGAGAGAAATATTATACTCGGGTAACTCAGATATTTTTCTAGCATTCTACGTATCTAGATTTAAATAATAAAAAAACAAAAGTAAAAAATCTTCTCGCAGAATAATGGTTTTTTTTTATTAATTAGGTAATATAACAAAGTTTATTTATCTATATACAATTAGCTGAAGTTTTTCATAAAATACATATTTGTTAAATAATTAACAGTGAAGAACAAGAAAATCCGATTTTATATTTTACAGTTAGAGAAACGACATTGCGGGCTGCAGCTTGTTTATTTTTAATAACAATTATTATGAGTTAATTGGCTATTTGAATATAGATTTGGAGATAGTTTTTATTTTATATACTTTGATGGCATTTCATAGCCACAAAACTTATTAAAAATATTTTATAAATATTTTTTTTATATAATCACATAAAAAAATGAAGATAAGCAATTGTTAATTAAGTTTTTATCATTAACTCATTCAAATAGTAATAAATTTCTCTTTGTCAAAGTACACGAAATCGATTCGCCGCAAGACAGTATTGTTTTCGTAACGATATGGATTGCAATCTTTTTCGCCTTTGGTAATATGTGACTAATGATCCAAACAACAGGTATCAATATTACGTAACCCCCTAACGTTCTTTTGTTTGTGCTCCAATATTTTTTATTATATAATTTTGTGGACCCGCTCCTGTCTTTAGAAATCGCATAAAGCATTACGAGGTGATGTACCAGTAGCATCTCCTTACTTATCTCGTAAGATAGGGAAAATGGATAAGGATAAAAAATAAAAATTAGATTATTTAACAGACATAACTGAAAATGGACTTAGCTAATTTTTTCTTCATAATAATTATTTCGATTTACTATAAATTCAAATTCAAATTCAAATTCAAATTGGCGACAATTCAAAAGGGCGACAAAATTCCATTTCAAGTAAAAAATAATAAAATATTTAAATTTGACCACCGTCTGGGTGGAATTGTGTATTAAAAAAGACCCAACAAACCGTAACTCGAACGAGACTTGACATAAACAAGGTCAAAAGACACGACAAGCTTATGTAACGAAATACAATAAATAATGTGTCAAATTAATGACAATAACTAAATTACAATGTTTAATTCTTTAGTGATATTGACATTGAAAAGTCTATGCTGTTATAATAAAAATATGTATTTATTTTTTTTAAATCCTCGTAGAGAAATAATTATAATTTGACTATTTTCATTTCTTCACTCTAGTTAGTTAAAGCGATGTTTTCAGCCAAAAAGTCGAAAAATACAGTGGCCCGTGTTTTCTAATAGATTCATGCAGCCTACTCCGTTAATTACGGGAAATAGGTGAAACATAAACTTAACTGATATCAAAAATTCATAGACTTATTTGAGTTTGCAACAAAATGCTTTTAAATAAAAAAAAGTGTTACGAAGTTTCTATAGAAAATGTTATTGACCTTGTCGTGTATGTAGGTACGAGTATACCTACATAGACAATTGCGAAATCATTTATGTGGTACACAATCTTGAATCTTTCGAGTTCCAACCCTGTCCTAGATGTATAATTTCATGTTTACATAGAAAGTAAATCATCTACGCTTTTAAAAATTCATATTTTTCTTTTTTTTTGTCTAGCAAAATATTTATTATTAATGTACATATGTCAATCAAAATGTTCCAGCTGTTTTTAAAATATTATTTTTGTCCTTAACATTAAAAATATTATTCGAATTAACATAATTATTATGTATGTAAATTTAAAGTAATAAGTTTTGCGACAACATATATACACATATATGAAAAATAAAACATCAACTCCAAAACTAATAATAGCAAAGGCAGGTATGAAACATCTTCAATGCTAAAGGCCAGTTTGACTGGATTTCAAATGAGCAGTTTTATAACGTAAACATTATATTTCTTAGGATTTCAAGCGTATTTAAAAACTAGTAGAGCTAACATTTTAAATATATCTAGATGGATTTTTATTTTATGGATTTTACTACTACTATTAAGATTTTTATTAGATTTAGTAGATAAAAAACGTTATCTTCATCATTATTAATACTTGTTAAGTTAGTGTTGCAACTGGGCTTATAAACGTTATGGCGCAACGTGTTGGCTTACATACAATAATATTTGCAACAGACCTTCTACACAATCACAGTTAAAATTATTAACGCAAAATCAAAATATTATGTTATTAAATTAGGATGCTTAATATTGGTATTAAAGATTTTTTTTATTATTTAAGTGTGTAAGGAAATTCAAATTGTAAAGAAATAATTTATATACATAATTTTTATTTCAAGCACAAGTCTTTGTTAGAAGCAACCTACTTCATTCATTACAGAATTATGAGTTTTGGGTGCTTACCCTAGAATAATTGCATAAAACGACATCTCAAGAGGTTATCGCTTAGTCGTTGGATCAAGAACCGGATGCAGAAGGCAGTATTACTTGAAATGGTACGTATTGTGAGGAGGTTCCTCTCGCTGGAGGCCTCTCCACCGATGGCCTGAACACTTGTCCCGCCGTCAGAAGATTTTATTTTTATTTTTAAATTTCTTTTTCAGATTAAAAGCATATGAATCAATGAAAAAACAGGCAAGTCTTCACAGCTATATAAGTCTATAAAGAAATAATATATAAAAGCCAAAATATTTTAAAATAATAACTCAGTTGCTTCATAGGGATTATTACATTCATTCAACATACATTCCTTATACCTTAGTTACTAATCAAAGTTATTGATCGTCATTATGCTTTAATTGTTAACTTTCGTATTTTCAATTCTTTTTTAAGTTTTATGTCGTCATGATGTCGTTTTTTGACATTTTTAAAATGTTATTCCAAACTTAGCAAAAAAATACTTTTGAGAAAACATATAAAAAATCTCAATCGATAATATCTTTAAAACGCACTTAGATAAGTTTGTAACGGTGATACATGATTTATTACATGCTAATGGCATTGTTTCCTGTTAAATATTACGTGAGCCAAGGAAATTACTATGACTCTCACGAAGTGTCAATAGACTTTGTTTAAATTGAGTATCTAATATGTTAGGACCATGTAGGTATTGGTAAAATTAGAATGGGATTTTGTATTTATAAAAAAATCGATTAATAATTTAATAATATTATTATTAACAATTTAAGACACTCCAGCCCCCACTTTCTGCCGAATTCTGGAGGCATTCTGTGTTGAGTGGCAGAACTCAACGCCGCCCTTTGCCTCGACATCGGAGCAAAGAAATGGAAATATAAACGTAAATATTTCAATTCGTTTTCCTATTTAAACAGTTATAGTACTGTTTTAGCTTAAAGTAATGTATACCACGCCATAGCAATATCAAGTAACTACAATTAAATATAAAACAATAAAAAATGAAAACAAAGCTAAATTAAATAAAATATATACTTTTTACATACCTGACTAGGTAAAGAAATTATGTGATTATTATAGGACACACATGAACACCTTCGTGTCGACCTCAAGTTTACTGAGAATGTCAGGGTGAATTGCTTAAAAGAGCATTATAGATGCAATATGTACAACTCTGAAAGAGCACAAGATAACTAGTGCTTTACTTGAATACCAGAAAAAGCTACAAATAACTATGTAGAATAACAATTTATTTAAGTATTAGACAATATGTAAAACAATTTTAAATAAAAAAATAAATACTTTCTTTTGTTCTTTTGTTATGTTATATAAACCATGTCATGGATATTGTTTCTTAAAATATTTTTAAGGCTAAGATAAATAGAAATTGACTATAAACAATAGAATAAATTTTAATAGTCGACCTACATGTAAGTCGCCAACATACGAGTATTGTACACGCTGCCAATAAACTACTAAGTATAAGCTGTTTCCTAATCGATAAAAGTAGGCACGCAAATTCCTATATAGGCACCTACCTAGTTACCGAAGGCATGATGCGTTTTCATCACTCATTTAAAAACAGTATTAGTGTTGTAATGAACTTGAAATACTTTTGAAATCCAGTCATTACGATCATTTTGTACGTCATGTTTCGCGATTAATACGATTTGTTTACGTAATATAAGTATGTACGGTGCGTTTGTGAATTACTACAACACTAACGTTTTTTTTTTTATTATTTCTATTTATTATTTTTATTTTTCATTTTTATATTACTTTTATTACAAACGTACTGCGTGCCTTGTGGATTGGAGTCCCATTCAGGAAAATGAAATATTCAACATTTTCTTTCTTTTCATTTCCTCGTTCTGATAATGAGAAAAAGCGCAGTATTGAGTTCCGCCACTGAACAAGCAATTCCTTAAAAATTCGCCGGAAAGTGAGGAATGCAGTGTCTTAACACTAGGTCTAGGCTTTCTCTGTCTACCCCGATATGGGCGAGATACAAGGTGAAGCTACAGAGATTTTTTTTTTCATTTTATATCCTCCTTTTTGTTTTTTTGTTTAGTATAATACAAGATAATTTATCAATTGATAAGTAGGAATATCGATACTTAATTATCGATCACCTACTGGGGCCTTAAATTCGATAACTGATGGCTCTATATGTACCCACTTAACGTTTAATGATATTTATAGCAATCATTTAATTTATATTTAATAAATAGATTCTCATAGATTACACAATAAAATTCATTGTTGTTCCCAAAAGAGCACAGTGATTACGTTTATAATAGACAATTGTTAGCACAATTAAGAGCTTAGAAGCCTCGACAGAGCAAGGCTGCGCACGACACGTACATGCACACGCAGTAACTGTAAGTGCTTACTACTGATATGACCATTATTTTCGGCCCACATGTTACATTTATATGTTTAACATTCGATATTTTTATACTATAGTAGTTTAATCTAAAGATTTAAATGTTTAGACGATACTGCGGACCGCCCGCAGCTTCGCCCGCTGACTATTTATATAATAAAAGGTTCGTTTCCCTTTGCGATTTTTAGTGGTTTTAGAAATTAAAAATATGACCTAAGTATGTCGATCGCTAATAAAACGTATTAGTCTTATAGGTATTATGACTATTTTGAGTTGGATGACTATTTTTATTAATATATTTTACAGCATTATTGTCGTATTTTTCTTTGTAATACAAATAGTTAGAACGCAAATTAAAACAGCGTTTACTGATACTTTTTTATATTTTTTTCTAAATTATGAAAATTCTTAAAAAGTCATTTTTTAAAATAAGAGGTAGATTATGTTTTTCCGTGATTAAATATGGGTGAAACATTTTTTAAAAGTTTTTTTTCTTCTTATAGATTTTTATTACGACGATTTTCATACAAAATCCAGCAAAAACGATGCATAAATGCCCGTATCTTTTGATTGCGTTGACGTAGAAGCTTAACTTTTTCTATGATTCTAAGGGCTTTAGCCTGGACCTGGATATATGATACTAATTCCAGCTCGATACCTTCACGCGATCTTGAGATAAATGGTCTTGACAAGCGGATACACGGGCAAGCAGGTGGTCCAATAAGGGTTCTGTTTTTTCCTTTTGAGATACAGTAAATTCCTCAACACCTCTTCAACACTTTATTTAGATAAAAAGTCAATACTATATATGTGCTACATTTTATTAAATTCGGTTATGTAGGCGTGAAATTGTAACAAACAGACAAAATATTTTTTGCATTTATAATATTAGTATGATTAATAATGAGTTAATATATAAAAGAATGTATAATTGTATTTTTTTATTGTAAATATGGCGTTATCGAAATATTACCTACTTAAATATTCATCACAATTTCTAAAATTTTACACAGGTTTTCGAGTGAAATATCACTATTCTCTATAGAAAACAAAGATCTACAAAAAAAATATACTTAACATTACATAACATTATTATGTCTGAAATTCTATGTCTGTAACATGTGGTAAGAAGTGAGGTAAGACAGAATTAAATTTTACTAAAATTTAAATATAATTTAATTTAGCATTCAAAAATAAATAATTTGATTCTATATTTTTTGCGAAAAATAATATGAATGTCATGGAGGACATCATCTATTTAATTAAAATATCTAATAATGTCGATGTTAAGTTAGGTTATACTAAAGACTCTTTTTATACACAAACAAAAATAAATAGTGACTCGAGGCGAATTCATTCAAGTCCTTTAATTATATTATAACTAGCGGACCCGGACGCGGCTACGCCTGCTTGAAATATAAGAATATAATTTCTATAGAAATATAATTTCAATCTAGATGAAATGCTAAAAGTGACTATTATATTTATTTTCATAAGGATGAATATCAAAATGTCGCGGTAACGGTTGCGTAGCGACGCGACGGTTGTTATTAACATGGCAGAATAAATTGCATGTCAAATTAGAAAGTATTTTAATTTATTAGTATATATGTGTCATGTAATATTATATAGCCTAAAGCACTTCTGAAGAATGCAGCTTTCATACAAAACAAAAACAAAGTAAATCGAACCAGTAGATCCAGAGATCTTAGCGTTCAAATAAACAAACTCTTCCGCTTTATTATATTAGTATAGATTATCTACTAACAGTAGATAATTTATCCTCCAAATAATACGTCTATAAAGTACCTTTTCATATTCATCATCATCATCATTTAAAATGTTCTTAGTCATAGAGTTTAATGATAATTAATAATTTAATTTTCTATAAATTCAACTAAAATAAATATTAATAGAAACAGAAATAAACATAACATATTATTATTGAATATTATTATTGAACGTGTGTTATTAAACAATTGAACACGAGAAAATGATAAAAATCATTTAAGTATAACGTTTAACGAGAGATGAGTCACAGGTCATGAGAACCTACTTAAATAACGTGGATGTTTCATTTGTTTGAAGGTCAATTATTTATTATTTATTGAAAAAAATAGTAAAACGTATAATGTACATATTTTTATGGAGTCAGAGATATATCTACCTAGATAATAGATATACAAATATGTTTATGTCAAAGCAACTGGATTGCTAGATTTAGCTAAATTGTGTATTATATCAAATGAACATAATAGAATTATTAAAAATTTATTAAAGATACATACATCATACTAAGAGTCATCAAAATCAATTATCGCCTTTTGAATAAAAAGAGTTTGTAAAACATTTGGAATTGATTTTTATACTTGTCATAAACGTGATAGGGGCCACTGGTAGCGCAGGGGATCAAAAAGTGACCCAGAGAAACAGTGGATCAACGAGAGAGGTTGTGGGTTCGATTCCCACTCGAGGTGATTAAATATCTAATACTTCCATTTTCATCGCTCTGGTGTCGAGGCAAACCACGATTCAAAAAGGCTTATAATAGTCTATTTGAATAAAGAATATTATGAATTTGAAACCGAGGTGTTAAGTTCCGCCACTCAACACGCAATGTCTAAAGAATTCAGCGGGAAATGGGGAATGGAGTGTCTTAACACTAGGTTCCCTCTCCCTACTCCGCCGTCAATTTTACAATCTGAACATTTTGATTTCATGTTATCATTTAATCTTCTAAAGGCAATGAGATTACATTTATTTCATACTTTTATTGATGGGATCAGAACGCCTCAACTACGATGATGTAATAGTGTATTGAACAGACGGATGCGATGATTTTCTCATACTTTAATCATTATATCATAAATGATGAGTAAGGTTTTGTAATTTAGTATGGTTTTAGAATAATGACTTAAACTTTGGATAAATATATTTAAAACCCTTATTAAAATATATATAAGTACGAGTATATATAGTTATTAAAAGTGAAGATGATATTCCTATCTATGTATCTACTTGAGTCTTACTACATTTATTTAACAACTATTTAACTATATTAAGTTCCTATTTAACTTTATTACCAATATTTCTATATGGCTGTTATTATGTAATATTATTATTGAAGATCACCGAGGTAGAGTAATTAAAAAAGACTATTTATTTGTCCTATCTATAAAAAATATATTTTAATTTATGTAATATTTCAATAAATTAAAAAGAGACACTAAGGAAGCTAATCAATTATGTAAATAGCTCATCGAAACAAAGTAATGTATTATTATTATTTAATAAATGGATTTTGATACGTCTTAACTGGATTTGCGGAAAAAAATAAAGGAAATCTAAAGTTCATAATGTGACCTCTACGTAAGACGCCGCCACTTATTTAAGCAAAACAGTCGTGAAATTAATAAATTCTAAGTTTTAAATTCAAAGCTTTTTGCGTTGCTTCTAAATATATTAAAATTTTAAGGATTTTTCTTACGTTACTTCTTTTTGTTCTGCAATACAGAATAAATTCTGTATAACGCTTATTTTTCAAAAAAGAGCCTAAATATTCTCTTGTATTCTTATGGAATAACGGACACGAAAGGTAACAATTGATTTAGAATATCACGACTTTTTTGTATAATCACGGCCGGCCGTGGTTCATTCAACAACTAAATTGAATTGACTATATTAGAATAACTTTGCCAAAATGCATATTGATGTAGGTTTAAATTTTCTTGTATGGCATGTGTAAATATAATATACATATATGTAACAGATACTGGTAAATCTTTTATAAATAAATAAACAAAACTGTATGTTATACAGGACTTCCCAAAGTTCTCAAAGTTGTAAGCAGAAAATAGTTTAAGAATGAATTATCTTCACAAGTTGATAAAAAAATACTTTTGTCATTGGAGATGATACAAGGATCTTTTTTTAAAATATGGAAACATATCTTATTATAAACTACTTAGGTATAATCATACTTCTATTCTATAATAATACTACAATTATATTTTCATATTGACTAATATTATAATAATTATATATCTAGATTTGGATATCTAGGTATATAATTATTATAATAAATTAATATACATAAATTTATAGGTATACATATTATATTCAATTTGACCTTGTTGTGACTAGTATCAATATAAAAAGTATTTTTCAGCTAAAAACGAGGTTCAAAGACACCAAAAACTTGTTCTTAAATTTATGAATCTTGGCAATTAAAATTTTAATAGATAAATAATGTTGCCCTGTTTGATTAGACAAAAAATCTTAATTGCATAATATTTTTATTGAAGTCAAAAAAGAGTTCTATGAAGACGTTACTTTTTCATCAACAATAAAAAAGATTGATCTTTTAAAAATTTACAAATTATTCGTTCATTTTAATAACTGGTATTTATTTTTTGAACACGCATACAGGTGTTGAACTTCCTCGAAAATTTTTTTTTTTTTGTTTTGGATTTAATTTTTCTTGGGACAGAGACACTCGAGGAATAAAATATTTAATATTTTAATATCCTTGCCCTGGTAACAAGCTAATAGCGTGGCGTTGAATTCCGCCACTCAACACGCAATGCCTCGAGAGTTTGGCAAAATATGGGAAACGGATTGTCTTAACACTGTGTTATCTCTGCCTACCCTATATGCGGGATAAAGCGTGAAACCAAAAAAATATTATAAAATCGAAAGGAAATTGAACCACTGCCTACAATCAGACGCTGCTACCTACACCACCATGTTACTCAATTATTAATTTATTCTTACCCGGTATGGCCATTCCAAGTTCAAGGTACTCTTTGACAGAAGGGTTAATGAAGGCTATAGGTGCTGGTGCAATGTTAGGTTCAGGTTCTGGCGCATCTAAAGCCTGAGCAGGTTCCCGGACCGCAGCACTGTCGGCTCGTAACCGCTTCACTCGTGTACCATCTCTTGTACAACCTAGAAAAGAAACGTTTTTAAATGTAGGTATATACCGCTACAAGTTATTCTATAGTTGTATACCTGGTCAATTTACATTCAAATTGCGATTGCTTTAAGCCTTTAATGCACAAGAATAAAATAATTCCGTTACTTAAAAAAAATATAAAAATTATAAACTACTTACGTATCTTCTCTTAATTCATTAAAAAATATAAAATTAAAAAAAACAAAAAAGTCTTTACACTGTGTCCAGCACATAACATGGTAGGCAGAGGGAACCTAGTGTTAAGACACCTTACCTTCCCTACTTTCCGCCGAATTCTGGAGGCATTGCGTGCTGAGTGGCGGAACTCATCGCGACACTTTGCCTTGATACTAGAGCAAAGAAATGGATATATAACTTTAAATACCTACTTAGGTACCTATATGAAAAATATGTATCTGCTATTTTTTTCTTATATAACGAACTTCTATGAATATATTCCAGCTAATATCAAAATAATTATATGATTTACATAATGAAATCAATCTGCACATGAGTTTTACTTTTACTTAAGATTATGTAAGGAAATATGCACAC
>JAEBDU010013164.1:0-10939 GCA_016802625.1 Heliconius numata
TCAGAAAAGTCAGTTTTACGCATAAAAATTCGACCGCTCTTAACCCAGACATGTTTGTATCCTTTTTCTCTCGCAACAGTCCTGGCGGCAGCATAAATGTACTAAAAGCTAAAAAATAATTTCATGGATACAGTCATGGGTACCAATTTTTATGTATACATTGTTATATTTTCAAAATAAATTAACTCGTAATGAGTAGGTTACGTACTTTCTGGAAATATCTATGGTCACATAAATTCCTAAAAATGAAATATACATTTATGTAAACACCATTTATGACAAAAGATGTCATTTTTTAAATATACAAATTTTAAACATCTGCATTAATTAAACTAAAATAAAATCGTGGGGCACGAATCTTCCATTCATGGACGACACTTGCTACTTACCACTAGGTGGGTGAAGTCACATGCCATGTCTTTCGATTATAGTATTGGATATTGTATGTTGTAATATTGGACGTGCCCCACGAAAAAATGAGAAACATAATAATAATAAGCCTTTATTTCTATAACTTGATAATAAAAAAATACAAAATTAAAACTATAACAAATACATGTTCAAGACATAGATAGCCCCTTTTCGGGTATTGGTCTCCTCCAAATTTTTCCATACTTTTCTGTCTGTACCCATTCTTTTCCAGCAATTTTTTTAATGTCGTCTACCCATCAACAAATGTTTCAATTTATTAGACATCATTATAACTGAAAACAATGAATCTATACTAATATAATAAAGCGGAAGAGTTTGTTTGTTTGTTTGTTTGTTTGAACGCTAAGATCTCTGGATCTACTGGTCCGATTTACTTTGTATTTGTTTTGTATGAAAGCTGCATTCTTCAGAAGTGCTATAGGCTATATAACATTACATTACACATGTATACTAATATATTTTAAAGTACTTTCTAATTTGACATGCAATTTATTCGGCCATGTTAATAACAATCGTCGCGTCGCTACGCAACCGTTACCGCGACATTTTGATATTCATCCTTATGAAAATAAATATAATAGTCATTCTTAGCATTTTATCTAGATTGAAATTATAGTTAACTGTATAACATTCTAATAAATAATTAAGGAGATGTCACTGATTCGAAATGACCTAGCCTTCGGGCGGCATAGTATGAGTATGACCGACGCGAACGGGAATGGGAATGACGTTGACAGTTTTATAAATTAATTTAAAATACACTTTAGTTCTCTTCTTATTTTATTTGATATTGCTGGCAAAAATTATCCTTTTAAGTAGTTTTTAGTTACTTTTTCTAATAAATATCCTTCAGTTACTTTTACTTCTTATGTTGGTTCATTTCAATAACTCAGATATTTTTTCTAATAATATGTCTCTACTTATTATTCTTTTTGATTATTTAAGCTTATATTTTCTTATTAGTTCTTTTGAAAACTGAAAATAATATATTTAATAAATATTCTTATAGTTTAAGCCGGCGTAGCCGCGTCCGGGTCCACTAGTAAAATATAAATGCCAACGTATTTAAAGAAGATAAAATCAAAGATAACAAGGATGTTACGTGCCCTACTATTTTATGCTGCTTATTTTAAGCTTCTATATAATGACACTAAAAAAATATATGTATATCATAACTTTATCTACTGAAACATTTTATTACTTTTCACCGGTTTAGGAAGGCAGAAACAACCTGGGAACCTTCTGATAAGATACTCAGTTTCTATTAAGGACACTTTCGTTTCCCATTTTTCTGTAGGTATTACGTGATGAGTGCTGAAGCTCAAAGATGCGCTTTACCTCGTTACCAGACCGAAGAAATTAAAATATTAACTATTTTATTTACGTGAATGGAAATTGAATCCACAAGTTTTTGCATTTACTGTTACACAGTTGCACCCCTGCTCTTTTTTATGTAAATAAAACTGGTAAATAATAACGATTGCAATTAAAACCATTTCAAGCGTAAAACTCTTTATTAAAAGAAATTGTTCGCATTAATTGATTGTTTGAAGCAATACAATTATATAAGTAACACACACTTCTATAAAACCGATGATGAAGCTGACACGGATTGGAAATATTCCTAGTAATGAAAACATTGGTGGCCTGCACTCTATATAGTCTAAAGTGTCGTAGATCATAAGACGTAGATGAGGATCTGTAAAGATTGTAAGATAGATTTGGGTAAATTAATAATTTAAACCCGCGCTCGCACTATATAAGGCAAAGTAGGTTTCCATAAGAATTTCGGGAAATCCCCTTTATGCTTCAAGACACTTCCAAAGAGACCTTAGTAAAATTGAAACGTTCTTTCTATACCATATAGGTCATTTTTAGGGTTCCATACATAATAAGGAAAAAGTAAACCTTACAAGATTCGATTAGCGGGAATTAATATAATAAAATTCTTTTCATTTCCCCTTCTGGTAGACAAATTAAAACGTAAAGTACTCAACACGCAGCTTTGAAAATTGGACGAAAATTGACAAACGGATTAACTTTATATTAGGCTTACTATAGCTCTTCTGTTATGAAGAAAAAAGAATAACGCTGTGAACAACACTATCCTTAATTTATTATGGTGGTTACTAAAAATTGCGTTTGTAAAAGCTAAAAAACTATATAGAAAAAAATAAAACTAAAGGTTGTTTGGCTTTTTTGCGTTTATTCCAAAATATACGATAAATAGTGATGGGAAAGAAAAAATCAAGTTAGTCTTAGTTTAAGAAAAGACTACAATTATCTCACCGTTTTTACACAAGAGAAGTTGTTTTCCCAAAATTACTTTGATTTTCTCATATTCAATTATAGCCATTTCACACAATGCAGCGCACATAAATAAAGCCATGCTTCCTAGTATGCCATCTAAAATAATTGATAGTATTCCAAATTCGGTGTTCTGTGAAAACTAAAATCAGAAGTAAATATGATGGTATACAGTTATGATGATACTATACCTAGCGGCGTTGAGTTCCGAAATATAATTTTACCACATGTTTATCTACATACGTAAAAACACAACCAATCATCAATCAACAATCCAGTTTGAAATTAAGTTACAATTTTAGTTTATGTAGAGTGGGAGTGTAATATATTTTTTCACGTAACACACACTACCATCATTTGACAACGCACATTTTTGGGATTCCAAAAGTAAAAAATGGAACCCTATATTTTTTATTAGGATGCCTTCGTTATCTGTCTGTTCGCATGTTAGTACATTTCATACGCATGAATGAAAGAAACTTTGAAAAATTATGACTGCAATTGACCTACAATCTTGAAATTGGTACGGAACCTCGGGGGGGCGAGGCCGATTCCCACTTAACTATTTTTTTTCTATAATAGCACGTACACTTTACGATGGGATAATTTAAGGCCTAAAAACTTACCATAACGATAGGATTCAAAATCGCTCGAGAGATAAAACCAATATTTTTTAAACAAATAGCCACAATTTGGTGAAACATCTGTAATAAAAAAAGGTTAAAAACAAATATTTTATATGATTTTTTGTTCCAAAATTTTAAAGTTTTCTGAATTATGCTCTTTAATCGACCTAAATGGAATTACTCACTTTTTTCCAAACCAAATAACTTTAACAATTTTTTAAGTTCACGATGTATCTCGGACTTAGCGACGTAGGCAGAAGGAAAATGGAAACCTAGCGTTAAGACACTCCATACCCATTAAAGTACTTCCATTCTCCACTTTACGCCAATACTAATGCCGTGCTTTGCCTTGTTACCGGAGAGAGGACACAAAAATTAAATATTTTATTTTCTCGAGTTTGTAATTTCGAACACACAACCTGACGGACTTACACGCGCACGCTCGTGCGCCTTCGCCACATCTGGCATCAGTAAAGTTATCATCAATTATACAGATAAAAAAAATATACAGAGTGGAATTGTCAGCACCACTTTAAATGAAACCACAGTGTTAACTACTCTATAAAAGCCTAATATAATTCAGAAAAAAAAATTCCCATAAATGAAAAAGTTATTTTTTCAAACAAAATATATAATAAAATTATCGTTTTAAAATAAAACGCCATTTGTAAAGTATAACATAAACACGCACACACTTACTTGTCAAAGCCGCAATTTTACCCTATATGCAGTTTCAGTAAAAGGAGCGCTACCTCTTCCACCATGTATTATCTGTACACATATAGAAACAAAAGTAAAGAAAATGTTCATATTAATACTCACAAATATTTTAGCAATCTTACTATTGTCTCGCATATTATCTAATAAATGCTTGTAAATAAATAAATGCTTTGTTAATATTCGAATTTTTGCATCGTTCGTCAAATCTGTTGCAGCAAGCTTGGTTTCTAAAGATTCTCTTATACACTTCATTGTGGAACGAAATAAATCGAATGTAACTATAGAAGGCACTTCACGCAAATAAGCTAATATAATTATAGAGCAGCCGAAAACACACACAATTTGCGGTAAATCGCTGTTTTGTACGTACATATATATAGCAGTGTGAATAATTTTAAATAAAATTTCTACGTACAGTACATAAAGGGAGGGAGCTTCTAACGAATTTTGTGAAACTGACAATAATTTATATATGGTCTGTATTCTTGTACAAAAATTGGAAAAGAAGCATTCCTCGGTATACAATGCACATAACGAATAGACCGATGTTTCTATTACAGCAAATATAAAAGTCCAAGTTGAATGTATGTATGTTACAATCGTAAACACGAAACATACATTTACGAAAATACATATTAAGCAATAAATCTTAAGTAAGTACTTAAAAGATTTTCTTTTGCTTATTTCATAGTAAAAGCCAAAAAATATTCTCAATAATATTATATTTTTTACTGATCGCAACTTCTCACATAAAGATTGGAATACCCATTTAATTAATATTTTCATTTTAACAGCACTACTGGCCAACAATACTACCGCTTGAGCTACGAACAGACAATGTTTGAATAATTGTACTGTCATAATTAACTAATGAAATATGAACTACAATGCTGTAATAAAATTGAATATGAACTTGAATTAATAAATAAACAATATTTTTAAATACAATGAATATTTACATATATATATTAAGGTTCCGCCTATTTCTCGGCTACCTCAAAAAGTAATAAAAATGTTAAAAAAAAAATTAAAGTTAAACGGTTTTATATTGCAGATAAATGTACTAAAAGCTAAAAAATAATTTCATGGATACAGTCATGGGTACCAATATTTATGTATACATTGTTATATTTTCAAAATAAAGTAACTCGTAACCTACTCACTTTCTGGAAATATCTATGGTCACATAAACTCCTAAAAATGCAATATACATTTATGTAAACACCATTTATGACAAAAGATGTCATTTTTGAAATATACAAATTTTAAACATATGCATTGATTAAACTAAAATAAAATCGTGGGGCACGAATCCCCCATTCATGGACGACACTTGTTCCCACTAGGTGGGTGAAGTCACATGCCATGTCTTTCGATTGTAGTATTGGATATTGTATGTTGTAATATTGGACGTGCCCCACGAAAAAATGAGAAACATAATAATAATAAGCCTTTAAAGAGAAACATAATAATAATGAGCCTTTATTTCTATGACTTGATAATAAAAAAATACAAAATTAAAACTATAACAAATACATGTTCAAGACCTTTTCGGGTATTGGTCTCCTCCAAATTTTTCCATACTTTTCTGTCTTGTGCCGTCTGTACCCATTCTTTTCCAGCAATTTTTTTAATGTCGTCTACCCATCAACAAATATTTCAATTTATTAGACATCATTATTAATGAAAACCATGAATTATTAATGAAAACCATGAATCTATACTAATATAATAAAGCGGAAGAGTTTGTTTGTTTGTTTGTTTGTTTGTTTGTTTGAACGCTAAGATCTCTGGATCTACTGGTCCGATTTACATTGTTTTTGTTTTGTATGAAAGCTGAATTCTTCAGAAGTGCTATAGGCTATATAACATTACATTATACAAATAAACTAATATATTTTAAAGTACTTTCTAATTTGACATGCAATTTATTCTGCCATGTTAATAACAACCGTCGCGTCGCAACCGCTACCGCGACATTTTGAAATTATAGTTTACTGTATAACATTCTAATAAATAATTAAGGAGATGTCACTGATTCGAAATGACCTAGCCTACGGGCGGCACAGTATGAGTATGACCGACGCGAAAATATTCTTATAGTTCAAGCAGGCGTAGCCGCGTCCGGGTCCACTAGTAAAATATAAATGCCAACGTATTTAAAAATGATAAAATCAACCCTTATAGGGTCACTTTTTTGTTCGTCTGTGAAGAACATTATACTTCTGATATCAGATATTCAGGATTACAAGTTTTTGCAGCACAGAAATTAAGCTATCAAAAGATATGAGCATTTATTCATCATTTTTGCTTCATTTTGTATGAAATTTACCGCTCATGGTAGTACTTCCCGTAGATTTAAGTCAATTTTATTCGCCGCATCATCAAAACCCTTATGATATTTCCCAATCTCAATTCTGAAATTGGTGCAGACTCCTCTGTTGACGAGTCCGACTCGCGCTTGGATGGTTTTTTCTTAAATTCACTTAAATGATTCAATCATGTAATTCAAGCGGACAAGGCCGCGGGCGGGTCGCTAGTGTTAAGATAAAATAATACCGTTACCGTATATTTTCTACAGGTAGCACAGCTGGATTAATTAGGTTCACTTATTGACATAATATCATTATTTTTGTGTTTTCGGGATGGAAATGAAATAAAAAAAAAACTTTCGAATATCATTTATTTAAGTTGCGAATTTGGTAAAAAACACTGGTGCACACGTGAACTGGTGTCTAATGTATTAAAGTAAGTAACATTTATTTATTATTTTTATTCATAAAACATACATTAAATATTGAACAACTCAACTCACATTTAACCTTTTTATTAATTTATTTGAAGTAAAACAATGATATATGTATATGATACTTGTAAAATTCCCTTAATTAAGTTAATATCGATGGGAAAAACACGCATAGCCGAAAAACTCGGCGGTCTTACTTCCAAATAGTCCAGAGCATCATATATTGAAACACGTAGCATTTCATCTATAAAAAATATATTTAATATTAAGAATACACTTATTTTAAATATATATTTAAGCTTATAAATTCAGGAAACAATAGATTTCAATAATTTTATTAAATAATTACTAACTTCGTAAGGGTACACATTTGTGTGCAGGAAAAGAAATATTTTTTAAATTTATATTTTCATTGCTTCGCTCTGGTGTCGAGCAAAGCGCGGCGTTGAGTTCCGCCACTCAACACGCATTGCCTCTAGAATTCGCGGAAAGTGGGGAAAGGACTATCTTAACACGACGTTTCCTCTGCCTATCCTTTTGTTTGCGGGATACAGCGTGAAGCTTATGAAAAATATAGGTATATATTTATATCAACTTATCTTACTATCATCATATAGAAGAAGTTGTTGTCCTAAAATTTGTTTTACTTTTTCATATTCCGCCTTAATCATTTCCGCGTATACGTTGGTCGTAAATATATAAACAGAACCTAATATACAATCAGGTACAAGTGCCCAAAACAATGTATCTTCTCCCTGAAAAATAACAACATAACTGTCGTTTATAACATTTTTAAAGTTATTTCACTCTTATGAAACATTTTTCTTAGAATTGGGTAACTAGGGTTTACTCTAAAACGTGGGAAGGTTCCCACCCAACCTGGTGGAGCTTGTAGTGAGTAAATAACCTTCCGATGGCAATTATTTTATTATACAGATACCTTCTAATGGCTTAATATAAAAATTTTAACTCTGTTACCAATGAATTTCTAAAAGCTTTTGGGTTACTCACGATCACAATGATAAAAGGTTCTAACCCCTAGACACATGAGCCAAATCATTATTCAATAAATACATAAATAAAAGGTGTTGAGGAGTCAATTATACACTACAGTGTGAATCCTCACTTACAAAGTAGTAGTAATTTGTTTATACCGGAATAATTATATACCGCAATACAGATGTCATAGAAACCTATTAGCATATTTAACTTACTAAAACATAGATTTTCTTTAAACCACTGGAGATGTACAGTATCATTTTATAACATTGAAATATAATTCCAAAGAACATCTGAAAAAAAAATCGTATAACTTAAAAGTTGTTCAATAATTTATAAAAACATAAGCTAGCGGGTAGTACTGTCTACCAATATACTTACAGACATCATTGGTATTCTACTGTTATTTTTAATGTTATCCATATGAATTTTGTAAACATGTATATGTTTTTTTACAATTCTCATTTTCATGTCTGCATCAACATGGGTTGCGTTAAGTTTAATTTGTAATGATTTTCTAATACACTTCAGTCTTGACCAAAAAATATTGAACATAATTGTTGAAGTAAAGTTAGAAAAACTATTCAAAAATATAATCAAGCTCAAGGTGTAAGTCGCAACATTGGTATAAAAGCCAAATTTTAGACACAAAAATGCAGTGTGAATGCCTTTAAGAATGATAACTGAATATAAGATATAAAGCGATGATGCTTTTATTGGTTTCTGGACGTTCATTAGTCTATCAATTGTTCGAATTCCTGCACAGAAAGCCATAAAAAACTTTTCCTTAGTCCAGATGGCAACCAGTGCATTACATATACTTTCAAATAAAATAATTATTAAATTTAAGGACGTGAGTATATTAGAGTCCTGGGTATTCATGTAAAAGATAAGCGTTGGTAAGTATAGAATCACATTGACACTAATATAAATTAAACAGTATATCTTTGCTAAAAGGCAAATAATTCTCTTAGATTTGTTTGTCTCATAATATAATCCAAATATTAATCTTATTTTCAATACATTATACACGCAACATATTTCCTTATGAACAAATTTAACAAACATCTTAACTTTAGGAATCATTTCTACAAAGGAGTATCAGGTGAATATAAAGACTAGACAAGCAGACATTAGGAACACAAATGCGGTACATTTTAATGCCGTAATGTGCTGCATTACAATAATAGATGCATGATCAATGTTCATGATAAAATCAATAAATAATTTATTTTACTTTGTTACATTTTTTAAATTGGTTATTAGTTAATGAACAAAAATATAAAAAAGAAAGTCGAATCATTATTTATTGCAGTCAGCATTTTTAACCTTTTTTATGGAAAAAACAAGACAATCGAGTGTATGGGTCGTGTAACACTAGAGAAGCGACAGATGCGTTAACGACCTTTGAGGCGAAGATAGACGTGCATTTTAAGGTACCCAAGTCGTGTCAACCTGGAAACACTGCCGCGGGTAAACAATTCCACTGTTGACCTGGACTGGTCTTGACAGCGTTACCGGGCGGGGAGATGCGAGAGAGCTTGCCCCTGTAGGAAAATTAAGAGCTCTGATGGACGCTCGTGAAGGGTTGGCGATCGCAGGGGAATGCCCTGCGTACGCTAATCAGGGAAAGTACGTCCATTGGGCTCCGTCGCACCGAGACGCGGACGTGCCGTGACATAGGACTGTTTAAAGACAACATTTATACAATATAATCGTTTTAATTCATAGTTTGTAACTGTTCAAGACCAAATAATAGTTTTTAAATTTAAATAATTAACTTTATTGCAGATTATAATTAACATATTATATTTTAAGTAGCAACATTTTATTTGTAAGTTATTAATAATCTGTCAACTTTTGACGTTTCTGTTTGTCATTCTGCTTGTTGAATCTGTTAATAAAGGAAGCGCATATATTTTTCACGCCTGCGAGTGAATTAATTTTCCATCCTTCTGAATCCTGTTTATCCAGTAACAATTGTTTATGTGAAACACACTCATATAGAATGGTTAATTTGATGAATGCCCATTGAAAACACTGGCAGTGGTGAGATAATTGGAGACCTGCACTCTGAGTAGTCCGAAGTATATCACAAGCCATACAAGACAATATGTAATTTTTATTAAAAAAAATACTTCCCGCGGCTTCTCCCGCTTGAACTACATGATTATTTCTTTACTAGCGGCCCACTCGCGGCTTTTCTCTCATACTACTAACCATCTTACTTCTACTGCTTACATTAAATTAGGCCATATAATCAAGCATCTAAAGCAATTCTTTATTCATATAAAAATTTCGCTTTAATTTATTGTTTGTAACATTATTATTATATATGTAACACAGATTTCTATAAAACCAGTGATGAGGTCGATGCCGATTGGAAACACTCGTAGCGATGAGAAAATAGGCGGCCTGCACTCTATGTAGTCTAAGGTATCGTATATCATTAGCCGTACGTGAAAATCTGTAAAGATTATAATTAAAAATATGAGATAAATGATTATCTTTTACCTACCCACAACTTAATTTGTGTGGACTATATAATGGAATTTTTCATTTTTTTCACATTCCCGTAGTAAAATTGGACGGAAAGTGGAGAATGGAGTAACTGAACACTAGTGTCCCTCTGTCCACCCTGGCCAACCACCAAAAAGCTTGCAGCTGTAAAAACACCACACCTATAAATTCGAAATGTTAGTTACCAAGTCTATAAAAGATACATAGCGAAAACGGAACCTATTACACCTTGCGCGCTTATTCTCAAAAATACGGCAGCTAGTCATGAGAAAGACAAAAGAAGAACAATATATTTATACAATTTTCTCACCGTTTCCACACAAGAGAAGTTGCTTTCCTAAAATTACTTTGATTTTATCATATTCAATTAAAGCCATTTCAGCCAATGCAGCACAAATAAACAAGGACAAGCTTCCTAGAATGGCGTCTAAAAAAATTGTTAATATACTAAAGAAGGTGTTCTGTAAAAGCTAAAAACAAAATTCAAAATTATATAAGTTGAAAATGTAATAGAAAAATTTAAATATATTTATTTATTTTATACAGAAAAGGAGTGCAAAACTACAATATGCTAATAATATATAAAAAA
>JAEBDU010013165.1:0-50897 GCA_016802625.1 Heliconius numata
GGACGGTTCAAAGTGTGTGTTTATGTTAATTTTTTGTTTGTGAATTCTTTGCAAAGTTTAATGCGGATAAGTAGAATTTTGTTTTTGTTCTATATTCTGTACTGGAGAATATTTACTGATATTTTAGGTAAGGTAATGATTTTTTTTGACAATTTAAAAATGTATAATTAGAATTAGAAATTACAGATTTAAAGATATACCTATTACAGAAAAAGGTTGTTAAGTTTCGTAAGTTAAGACAATAAAATTGGTTCGAAACTTTTGGTTGTCGAGTCCAATTCGCACTTGCTCGTTTTTTTAATTTTATATATTATATGTAATTTAAATACATAAAATAAAAACAAAGTTATTGAAAATAATTAGAAATTATTCACGTGGAGGAATTCGAAACCACTGCGTTGCATGTACTCAGTTCATGGCCAACTAAGCTTTTTTTGTAAACATTTATCCCATCAAAAACATAAATGTAAAATGAAAGCCAAGTTCTGTAATAAAACGTATGCTTTCAGCGATAAAAGAAGTGAGATGTAAATGTATGCCAAGTTCAATGGTCAGTCCCGAAATTTATTTTTAACAATATAAAATATTTTATAACAACTGAAAATGCCCATTCTTCTTACAAATTGGATTGGAATTGGATTCTTCTTACA
The DNA here is from genome assembly GCA_016802625.1 of Heliconius numata. Lineage (NCBI taxonomy): Eukaryota > Metazoa > Arthropoda > Insecta > Lepidoptera > Nymphalidae > Heliconius > Heliconius numata. The sequence continues at coordinate 651 of JAEBDU010013165.1, forward strand.
TCTCACTTCTTTTATCGCTGAAAGCATACGTTTTATTACAGAACTTGGCTTTCATTTTACATTTATGTTTTTGATGGGATTATAGTTTACTGTATAACATTCTAATAAATAATTTAGGAGATGTCACTGATTCGAAATGACCTAGCCTTCGGCCGGCGTAGTGTGAGTATGACCGACGCGAAAATATTCTTATAGTTCAAGCAGGCGTAGCCGCGTCCAGGTCCACTAGTATAACTATAATAAGCATCTTATTTAATACCATAACATGACGTAACTTATCATGTTGATACTACAAAGGTATCGTGAAGCGTCTTAATATACGATTCCTTGCAATATTTCCGTAGAAAATAAAGGGATATGAGTAAGGTCGACCGCTATCAGTCACCGTCTGTTGATTATTTATCACTAGATTGTCTGCAAAATGTAAACTGTCTTTTAATGTTTACGCATTTATAAATGTTGGCATGTTTAGAATTATTTATTTTTTATTCATTTATATATATGGAATATGGGATTTTAGTGTCGCAAGTAATTCAGGAAGGCCGGGAATTCCAAATTTGGATGAGACATAAAAGCAAGGCATATAATATTAGTATAGATAGATATTCCCACTACTCAACCAACTCTAAAAACCTCAACAGTTCTATAATATATGCTAATTCATTCCATGGATGTGTTTGAAGACGGCCAGCTTCGAGGGTTTATTTCAGAATATTCATCAGCAAGCAATACGGCAATCCTGAATGACGATCACTGCTACACAAATATTTGAAAACGCTTTAGGAGTTGTTCATTTTGTACATACTTAGATTATGAAAAATTCGTTTAAGTCCAGTCGTGGCCCAGGGGCACAAGCGTGTGACTCCCATTCAGAGGAATGAAGTACACCAGCTACTATACACGAAATGTTCTAGAATTCAGCTTTCATCTGAAAAAAGATAATGCTCCAGTTGAACTTTCAATGCAAACAGTAGTTTCCCACAATTTATTTCCTCAATTCTATAGCGTAGGCCATTAGGCTGCGCTAATGTTTTGCCTCTATAATATTTGACTGCATAATATCGACGGCAGTTGGATTTTAAACATGTCTAAGTATAGTTTGGTTTAATAGTAGTAGTAGTTATAAGAGAGATTTGAGGCCTTCTTGGCGCAGTGGAATAGAGTTTGACTATAAACCCGAGTGTATTGTGTTTAATTCGCACTCGGATAAGTGAGTTTCCCAAGCAGACCAAAAACACCGCGTTTAGTTACACCTCTAAACATGCTCTATTTTAAATTTTGGCGGAAAACGGAGAGCGGAATATCTTGACATTAGATTGTATATCTACACTGCAATGCGGGATTCAGCGTGAAGATAAAAAAACAACAGTGGCAGTATGTGTTCTATCGATTATATATCGAGTGCCAAATATAAGCCATTTATTTCCATGCATTGGCTATATCAATTTTTGTCATTCGCAGCTCCTAAAGACCTTCTCAGTAATATTGAATAATCGCCATCCGTTCCAACTCATAAATTTATGTGTAGGATATATCACAAAATCTCTATGGGATTTTTACCATAAATTCTTGTCTATTCAGGTTCAATTTTGTTTTTTTTAATCATTAAATCATCAGGGATGCTTTTGAAGGTACGATTATATTGTTTGAATTGTATTTACTTGTTTTTTGGGTTCAGTACGTTAAAAGGAAAACACAACATTTAGTTTATTTTAATAATTTATAAATGTATTAGTTTCACGCTATATCCCGCATACAGCAGGGTAGGTAGAGGAAAAATAGTATCTAAGCATTCTGTTTTCTATTTTTGAATGACAAAACTCAACACTGCACTGTAAGTCGTTGTCTATCGCCACGGTGAATAGCAAAGTAGGGAGAGGGAAGTAGTGCTATGACACTCTGTTCCCATTAAGACACTTCCGGGATTACGTCTTGCATGGCGAAACTTAACACTTAGCGCTTTTGCTTAGTTGCCATAGCGAGTAAAGTAAAATATAAATACATTTTATTTCCCCAAGGGGAAATCAAACCGCACGCTTGTGCCCCTGCGCTAAGGCAGCCTTTTTTAGTGAAATATGGAAAAAAACATACAAATTTGCTAAGATATAAAATCAACAAACTGGATTTTCTCGGTCGTTATTTTAACCTTTCTACGCCATTAACTTACGAACTATGCGAACGTAATGCTAGCCAATTATCAGTAGATATTGTTATATGAAAATTTTAATGTGAACTAAGTTTAGTCGTTTGTAAGAATTACTTGTTTGTAGCATTATCGTATTCAAACTACTTCTTATTTCGAGAAGGTTCTATTTTTGTGAATTATATATTTTTTGTTTATCCGTTATTTGTGGATTGCTTTTTTTTTTTTAACAGAATCTAGCTAAATGTAGGGGCTGTGAGGTCGATTCCCACGTGGGCAAATGGACCAAAGTAGAAACAATTTTCTACTTTGGTATAAATTACAACTTTTAGTTGCGTCATTCACAACGTAGTGTTTCGAATTTCATTGGAAACAGAGGAGCCGGTGGTGGTAGGTTATCTCTGGTTACTCTATTTTATGCAGGGAAAAGAGTAAATAAACAAATTAATTATAAACAAAACAAAAAAAACTCAAAACTAAATTAATGTATCCAATAACGCTTGTGCCATCGAGACAAATCGAACAACGATTTAATGATTACAAGTTAATAGACAAACGGACATACCTACGCGCTAAAACAAAACCATCCTTTTGAGCTTCGCCGCAGTCGGGTAAAAAACACCTATGTTATAAACCTACATACCTAAATTACCTAATAGAAAAGTTTCAATAATTTCATTATACTTCGTAGGTAAGTACTACATCGTAAAATCAGATAGCGCCATATAATATTCTATGTACGCATACAAATAGCGTTTAACGTTAACTAGTTTGAAATGGGTGTAATCACTGTTTTTATAGATTACTGAATTTTTAACATGTTATTGTTGGAGGACGTCACGGCGCAGGGGTGCCAGCGAGTAAAAGCGCGACGGTTGTGTGTTCGATTCCCATCCTGAATGAATATTTTCACTCTTATCTACATATAGTAGGGTAGGCAAAGGGGACCTGAAAACACTAGTATTAAGACACTCCGTTCCTATTAAGATACTTCCATTCCTACTTTCCGTCGAATTTATGAGTTTTAAGAGATTGTGTATTGAGTGATGGAACTTAACCCCTTTAACTTTTTGCTTCACACTGTGTATCCCTTATCTAATTACCAGAGAAAGGAAATCAAAACAATTCCCCCGAGTAAGAATCAAACCCACAACCGTCGCTTTTACAGTCCTGTCAAAACCAAAAGTTTTTGGAATTAAAACATCATCGACACAAAATATACGAGCTATAAAAGTGATAGAGTGGCAATATTTGCCAACATTACCTTATCAAAGAAAAACAGTTGAGTGCTTAAAAGATTATCTTCTGAACAATTATTTATTATCAGTGATTTATTTGTGTTTCGGTAAAAGGATGTTGTATTTATAAGTTAATAACGTAATTTCGTACGCTTTTTTAGGGTTGCGTAACGAAATGGCAAAATCGGAACTTTTACAGATTTTATAATTTTTTTTTCTGTCAGTCTGTCTGTCAGCCATTTTATTCCGGAATTGTCGGGATTGCATTTCCAATTTGGATATAATTTTTTTTATACAAAAATTAAAATATAAATAAAACGAAGCCATCAACCTATACGTGGAACTGAAACAAAAACACACAAAAAGTTTAAATAATAATTCCATTCCTATTAAAACACTGCCGTATTTCATTTCCTCGAGCCCACAACCTGTCACACTTATAGTTTCATACTTGTGCACAAAATAAATAGAATTTTAAATTTTAATGAAATAATATGCTCTTGTAAAAATTAAGGAGCTTAAATCTAAGACAAATATTTTTTCCCGAATAAAAAAAGTAAGAAGCTTAAATCTAAGACAGTTATTTTTTTCCTTTTCTTACACGTAAGCGGAAATGGAGAATTTGGTGAAAGGTAGAATTAAAATCTATTATTCCACACTTACGAAAGAAAAATAATTATTTTTATTGAGTATTTTTATAGAGTATTCCATGTTTTGAATTCTCTTTTTTACCGTCTAAGCGCATTGACCACTAAGCCATACGTCGAAATTCTTCCATAAAAGACTTGCTGGAACTTTTTCTTTAACTTTATACTTTATAAGTACTTTCTTATACAATTCAAATTTAAATACTCTAATTATTATTATATTTTCTATATATTATATATTCTATATATTATATACTCTATATATTCACAAAAACGCCAATATTTCAAAACATGCATAAAAAATCAAATACACAACGACCTCCTGCATTGAAATATAGTACAAATGAGTTACGGCGACAAAATAATACCTTAAAGGTGTCTAAAATTTCTCACAATAATATTATATTATGAAGGAATTCATTTCGTTTAAGATATTTTTTCTGAATTCACCATATTACGTGTTTGAGGAAAAACGTATCCTATAACAAGGCCCGCTTACAACGGTAATGTACTCTGGGAAAATGCTTTCGAAGCTCGTATTTCCCTTTTCATGTTGCATTCTACCGTGTTGCTTAGGGCAAGGGTCCTGGGTTCGATTGTCGTACTCGGTTGACTTTGTTCTAAATTTTCTAAATATAGATGTTATATACTGTAATGCTTATATTCAACATCGCTTAATGTCGCGCTTTGCCTCATTAGCAAAGCAACGAAATAGAAATATGAAATAAAATTTTATTGTTCCGAGCGGTAATCGAACCTATAAAAATATTATCATTACATAAATATAGGGTTACCTAACACGTTTTTGTAATTACAACGTATTTAGCACGTATCATTTCAAAGTAAACTAAAGTTAGGTGACTTTTCGGGTAAAGTACAAGTAAAACAAGGCATGTCCCTGTTCGTGCTGGCCCGGCACTCTCATTGTTAGCGAGTGTTTTCGGCGTCGCCTCCAGCAAAGGCCGACTTTTAGAATTTTTAATTTCATATAACGTTTTCTTGTCGAGAGAATTTTTTATTTATGTTTTGTAATGACAGTTAGGTTTAGTTTAAATATTTTAAATACTATGTTAGCAAGTCTTTTTCTCATATTTTTGTATTCTGGTATTCCTTGCTTGCTTCTTTTTTTCCCTTGAATATAAACACAAAGAAATATGGCACCAGTATCTCTAATTTTCGCTTAAAAAAACGAAATGCTTACATACTAAAGCAATACCAACCGAATGAATTCCTCTCAATGGACTTCTTTCTAAGAAAATAAGGTTTTCACTTAAATCGTCCTAAGCTAAACTACTTGTATTGAAGACGTTTAAAGATCCACTTATCTTTCACTGGTTAGAGTAAAGTAGAAAAATATCTATGAAAATAGACCAAGATTTTTTTTTAAATTACCTTTTCAATAATAACGAACTAAATAAATGCCAATAATATATTAAGCCTAGTTAAATATAATTCACTTAACTTTCATGGATTATTTCTTTTTAATTCACAGCAGAGTGTTAAGATACTGTGTTTCCCATTTTCCGCCAATTTGGCCACGTGCATTGCGTATTGGAGCAATACGCAATGCACGTGTAAAATGGCGTAACTCAAAACTGCGCTTTGACACTTGTTAGAAGAAATGCAAACAGCAAATAGCTATATAACTTCCTAGAGTGGGAATCGAACCCATAACCTATCCCGTTCACGGCACAAACGCTTGTACCCTTGCTCCACGACTGCTTATACAATTTATTTTTTATATAATACAACAGTTAGCCCAAATATCACATAAAATTTGGCTATCTTAACAAAAGCCCCAAACAATTGCACACTTAAACATTTTAGTGCGGGTTGTTTAAACAAGATAAGGTATTATATAATCGAACTGCGAGCCAGGAGCCGAAGGGAAGTTTGCCAAACTTCGTCCATATGCGATACAGTTACCTCAATTCCTATGCAATTTTTCGTTAAGGCCCATAAAAATGTTGTTTGTAGGGATTTTCAACGCTTTAATAATATGTTTCTTGTTTAAATTTGCTTGTCTGTTGCTAAATATTAAAATGATATATTTTAAACTGTGATAAAGTATGTAAACTTGAGACTGACGTAACGCAACGAGATCATCGATCCTCATTCGAGTCCGAGACAAAGAATTATTTTTATTTCCTCGCTCTGGTAACACGCAATATTTTGAAATTTCTGTGGAACATAGGGAACAAAGTGTCTTAACACTAAATTCTCTCTGCAGTGTTATATATAACAATAATAATAAAGTTACACCAAAACAAGTCGCTATCATTTACCCCAGTATGAAAGTTATTCATGACTCAGAGAGGGATTCTGATCTACATCATTTTTAAAAGAATAATGAATACTTGTAGAATATTTTTAAATGAAAAATATTCTGCTTTCAAGAATGCCATCCGGAAATACAGGCTTTACCGCAAAAGCTCAACAGAGTTTATAAACAAAGCTAGGCTCTCGAATACAGCTAGTAAAGGCTGTGTCTACATAAAAAAGAATATATTTTTTTAGCTTCACGCCATATTCCTCACAATACCTCCAACATTCGACGAGAAGTGGAGAATGGAAATATCTTGATGAGACGGAGTGTCTTAACACTAGGTTTCCGGGTTCCTTCAGCCCACTTCACTATGTGCGGAATACAATGTGAAGCTAAAAAGTAAATAAAAAATACACCGGAACCAATATGTTATCAATATTTTTTTTTTATATTTAACATCATACCGAATACAAAAATTTTAATATTATCTTGTACAAGCCCTTGTACCGAGAATGGGAGAGCCCATTTTTAATGAGTCATGAAAGATTTTCATCTGCTGACGTAGCTTTATCCATTATAAAATTAGTATGGATAAGAAAATTAAATATTTAAATATATTAATGTAGTATGTAAAAAGTAATAAAATTATAATGTTACTGCTAAAACAATGTTATTTTTGTTCATTCACAGCTCTTACACAAACAAAAATTCAAAAAATACATTTGAACTTATATATGTCAATTAGCATAATAATAATATTTATATTCTAATTTTAGAAGTATTTAATTATTTTTATACATATATAACGATATACAATATTGAATATGATAATATTGTTGTGATAATGTCTCAAAAATTACGCGGTGCGTAGGGAACGGAGTGTCTTAACACTAGGTTCCCTCTGCCTCCCTTGCAATGCCAAGCGTAAGTCTACTTTGCGGGTAAACTTTCATCTACACACACTTTATTAGGTTGACAGGGAGTTTTCCTCTGGTAAAATATTATTACATGGTTCTCAACTTTCCATCCATTTACAGAATGCGCATGTCTATTTGTTACAATTGTATGGTTTAAATTCTATAATATGAAAATATCTCACGTGCAGGGTCGGAAGTATTACTAAAAGTAAATAACTATAAGACGTAAAATAATCTATTTCTCGCTTTCTGTTGAAATTTCTTTCCTCATTATATCTATTTCCAGTTCTTAGTGCCCCCATACATTCCCGAAGGAACCTAATCAAAATTTCAGTTTCCTATGGTTAGTGGAACGGTCTTCTGGCAGCCACTCAGTTCGTAGCGGAGTTAAGGTAAATAAATATTATAAAAATTTGAACATAACGGGATTTCAACTCGCCCCTTTTCAACTAAGCCATACGTTCTCATCGGGCTACGTAAAAAAATCTTATATGCTTGCAACTTATTTTTGTTGCTAGCAACAAGTCAAGTACTTAAGAAAATACGGGACGTCAAATTTCATTCGCTCTGGATCACAAATCACAGCGTTGAATTCCGCAACTCTGTACGCAATGTATAAAAAATAATATGGAAAGGATCGAACGACCTACCCCAAACGAAAACAAAAAATACAATTGTAGGTCTCTCAATGTTAATATCGAGTTCTACTTAAATTAATATACCATTTGTCAAAACAAATGAAGAATAGAATTTCTCACTTGCGAAGTCTTACTCGAATACGAATTTAATATTGAAATATATTCGTGTGAATAAAAATTTATCAAAATAAAGTGCTTTGGATTTGCTTTCAAATTTATCAAAAAATTGGATCTAAATCGTTTCACCTATTATTGTAATGGATATTTCATCATTTATATTACATTTATAAAAGAATAAATTATTAATGTTCAAGGATAGTTTACTCTTGTTCTTAAATTGAAAGGAATTGCTATCTTATTTCAAGTATCTATTCGATTGGCGGATTGAAATTATTCATATTTTGTTCCCTTTAATGAAAAAAAAAAAACAAATCTATGTATTTAAAAAATCATAATTATTATGAAAAGATATCCACATTAATTTATCTTACGAATAACTAAAGAATACACACTTGTACAGGCTGAGGGCATTCGTTCACAAGACAGTACTAAAACAATTTTTACATCTTCCTCGAGTCGCGGTGCCATTCAGCCTTTTCGTTCACTTGCCATTGAATCTTGATGAATAGTCAGCTTTTGTTAGTTTATCATTTCCATCCATTTATTGCTTTGGATTAATATCGTTATCTAAATGGATATGGGTCTATTACTAAAATATATGTATATATAATTATATAGGTTAGATGACCCGTTGACGTTAACGTAACACTTTATGTTTAGAAATTATCTATTGGCTTGGTGTGCCTGATTGAAAATTATAGCAATGTCACTATTTATACGTTCTCGTTTAAACGTTGTTACAATACTAACCGCACGCAGAATACATTTTTTAAGTTTATTTTTAATCCTTTCCTTAAAATGTAGTATCTTTTCCAATCTTAACTTTCTCTCACTATCGAACCAAAGTATATTTTAAATTTTCATAAATACTGAAATATTACATAAGAGAATTAAAAATACTACTATAATTGAAAAAAAATTACCTGACACAGCAGGGCTGCAAATAGATTGTAGGTTCGATTCCCACTCGGGGAGACAAAATATAATGTTTTTATTTTTTTGTTCTGGTAACGAGGCAAACACCTAATCACTCCAGAATTCGGCAGAAAGTGAGGAACAGAAGCGTCTTCATAGAAATGGACTATCTTAACTCTAGGTTCCCTCTGCCTCCCTTGCTAAGTATGTGACAGTAAAAAAAAAATATGTAAATATTGCTGTAAATAATGTACATACATGCCATTTAGGGATGAAATTGGCTTGATGCCAATACAATTATGTTTTTGGTAAGTGGACCCGGCTAAACAACAGACCACGGGAGATTACCTTTATAGGAGAATGTTAGTGCCAATCTTTTTTAAAACCTTTTTATATCTTTTAATTTGGCCGAAATGCCTTATAGCGTTTTTAACCTCTACGCTACATCTAGATAGGCATAGGGAACCTAGTGTTAAGGAAATTAACCTAATGTTGCTTCTACGGAGGTACACAAACAAATAAACAAACTAGCTATTTGACCAATAGATCAGTCAAAACAGTTTATGCGATTAACAAATATCACATAGTACCAAGCTATTGTTAAAGTTTTAACGTTCCACAATTCTATTTCAATTGTATTACAAATATTTTAAATATATTAACGTCTGTCATTCGACCTAAATAAAGTTTATTACGCATCTTCCACTCTTACACTGAATATTTTTCTTTTTTTTAGCTTCACGCTGAATCCCGCATGTAGCAGGGTGGGCAGAGGGGACCTGGGAACCTAGTATTAAGACACTCTGAATTCGGGAGGGCTAGCGGAATTCAATGCCACGCTTTGCCGTGTTACCAGAGCGAAGAAATGAAAAAAATAAGTATTTTATTTCTCATTGGACTTTGATTGATTGGACTCAATAAATATTTAAATATAAAAAAATATTTCAATATATTTTTCTTTATCTTTTGTGTGTTAAGTGTGAAATTTCAAACAATGTAAAATATTGAGGTCGTCTCAATGCAGCGGCGCATACTTGGCAATTGTGATGAGATGGCTGTGGATTCGATTTCTACTCGAGGGAATGAATTATTACAATTGAGACAAGAAGCCGTCGTGGTACAGGAGCACAAGTTTGCGACTGTAAACGGACGGTTGTGGGTTTGATTCCCACTCGAGGAATGAAATATTTAATATTATCATTACTTTGCTCTCATAACCAGCGAAAGCGCATGAAAAGAGTTCCGCCACTCAATGCCGAATTTGGCGGAAAGTGGACAATGGACGTATCTGAATAAGGAACGGAGTGTCTTAACACTAGGTTCCCAGGTTTGCTCTAAATACCCCGAGATAAAACGTGAAACTAAAAAAATCCCTGATGACGATACATACATTGTTTAATTAACAATTCAATATTAGATATTTTTTTAGTGGTTTAATGTTTACGTAACTGTATATTATATACGTCATGCAATTTTCCCTATTGTTGTGTTAATAAAAATATTTTTTTTCATCCCACTATATATTTTATAGCTAAGCGGGCGGAGCTGCAAGGGTCCGTTATTAATAAAATTCTAATGCTAGACAAGAAAGGAATGTAGTAATGGTATTTGTTAGTTAATTGTGCCTTCGACTATAAACAGATCGTTAATAGAGAAGTAATCGATAGAGTTGCTAATCACTTCAATACAATGCTATAATTAAATTGTTCACATGATATTATAAAAAAAAAGGTTTCAATGAACTTTTATGTAATTACAAGTACTATTAATGCACTATCAATAGATAAAGAAGACATGTTACAACTTAGGTATAACTATGAAAATTATCAGGCAAAAGGTGATTATAACAAATTTAAATATATTCCTAAACTGTTAGGTACTTAAAATGGAAAATCATGAAAGGAACCTAACAATAAAAAAAATAAAATCTATTAATTCTTTTTTTTTAAGTTAAAAAGTTACCTGGTAGAAGATCACCTGTGGGTGATAAGGCCGCCTTTACACCGTTTTTCATTTCTGTTTCATTTTTTTTTCTGTTTTTTGTTTAAGTTAATTTATGTTTGTTTTTTCGTTTTGTGTTTAAGTTATTTAATATCAATTATGGTGTAATAAAGTATTAAAATAAATAAAATAAATAAATCAATAAATATTTATAATTTTGTTGTATTTTTATTACTCTTCATGTCTTTAATGATGACGACAAGGTTAAGACAAATCGTTTAATGAGAATAAGAATTTAAGAATCATCAAAAGGTCTCTGCAACGTCATATATAAACAAACATATATACAAAAGAGTCGACTATATGTATATCAATCAGTCTATATACATAACGTAAACTGATAAACACAATACTTCCCTATGCGTCACGCAGCCGGGTAAAAAAGGGCCATTGTTTCGTAACAGGACATTGTTTACTAAACCCGCGATAGTTGTGAGTTTATGCCCTACGCATGAGAATTTCCCTTATTTGCGCTTCCTCCGCTACTCAACATGTAATGTCTTGAAATTGTGCAGAAAGTGGACAACGGAGTGTCTTACCACTGGTTTGTCTTTTTTTATGTTGTGGCCTTTTGTCTTTTACAGTGACACTAGAAAGGTACGGAAAAGGATACTCTGTCCCTGAGAAAATGCAAGCACTACGTGGCTATCCTTGTGGGATTCGATCCTAGGCTTGCAGCCATCGATCAGGCTGCGACACTAGCTCTCTGCTTACTCACCTATATATGGGAGTAATTTGGCACTAAAAAACAAAATTTTCTAAGAAATCACCAAACGATGCCCAGTTTCTCTGTACTGTATGTACATACTTAGAAGCTCACTAGTTAGAATAGATAATAGTTACGATAATGAAAAGTGATTATCACTGATAGCGTCGTTTCATTCAGTTAAACGCGGTCTCTCGTAGAGTGCAATACGTGATTTGCGTCATACTTGTATGGTATGTTATTTTGTTCTATTTTTAAATATTATGGAGAGAGAGAGTGTGAGATGAGTGATAAATCACTTAGTTTTAATGTTTATTTAATGTAAGATAAAAATATATATGACTTTGGAAAATATGTTTAGAAAACATTTGTTTAAATGAGACATTTAGTAGGTTGATAATATAATATAGAGATTTAGGAATAAATTGAAATTGTTATCTTATATGACAGTAAACTTGATGGGTTTTGGTTCAACTCTAGAGGGTCTAATTACATTTAAATTATTTACTAGACAATGACATTACGAGAAAATGAAAATAATTCGTTCTACCAATTTGAATTTAATATATACCTGTAAACAAATACAGGTGAAGCTAAACAAATGAGACCCAATTACATCTTGACGCGTCTGAGATTCAAGCCAAGACGATTCAGTTATTATTAGAAATTATTTTTTTTTTGATATGATAATATGGGCGGAAAGTGGAGAAGATACTAAAATTTCTCTGATTATTCTCTATCCTGGTATATGCGGGATACATCTCGAGAAGCGAATAGCTTAAGTAGCTTAGCAAATTACTTGAACGACTTAATACAAGCGAGTTGAAGTACGACTAGCTAAATTCAACATTTTATGTTATTTTAGATTTTAACTTTGCTAAGTACGTGAATAATATTTTTCAAAATAAATTATATTTTTTTTTTATTTGAATAATTAGCTGTATACACAAAAATAATTAAATGAATATGTTATATTTTTATTAGAGAAGATAATTTATTTCAGTTAAGTAAATAGCGGCATTTAGTTCGGCCACTCAACACGCGATCTCCCCAAAACTTAACTGCAAGTGAGGAAAGAGATTTTTTTAGTATTTTGTTATGAGAATGTATTAAAAAATATTATTTTTAATATTTATTTATTATTTAAAAACACAAAAAATATACAGTTTTTTGGCACAAGGAATTGAGTGGAGTCGCTGACAGATCATTTTTCTAATATCATAAAATTCAATATTTCATTTATAACTTGGTGTTGGCAGATATTAATGCGATTTTCTTAGATGCAGTGTTGTTTATGAAATTCCTAAAATTTACTATACAATAAGCGCTTGACTGTAAAACCACGACCGTTGTGGGTTCGATTCCCATTTGAGGGCGACAATTCCTCACTATGGCAAAGCCCACTCAATGTTTTCTTGTGGACCATGGTCTCTTCTTTACCCTACAATCTCTTTGTGTTTGTTTTATTAAACGTATTGTTTAAAACCGACAGTACAAGTTGAGATTAAAATGAAATTGAATTATTTTTTTTTAAGTGTGGAATAACACTTTAAAAATATGAAAAAAATGTAATATTTTTTTATATAATTTTATTTTATTCCGCATGTCACAATAAACAGAGATCTCCATTAAAACATTTCACATCAAGTGACACGGAGCTCAACGCCAAACTATGTCTGTCGGTTTTCTTTACTCTTCATATGTTTTAGCCTCACGCTTTATCCCTAGCGGGGTAGGCAGAGTTGATCCTAAATGCGATGCCCCTGCATACCTCTTTCGCCTCTTCCGTTGTCATCAATCTCTACATACGTTCCCTCTCGGGAGTCCTCATGCTTGTAAGGTGATCTTCCTTCAGTATCTTCAATGCTGTGTGTCGTTTGAGACCTCGGTTGACCTTCAAAATATTATCATTACAATATTTTTATTACAACACTTAACTAACGCGAATGAACATAAACATTAAGAATACGCTTCTTACTGTTTTAAGTGTTGCTACTAGCTTATTGCTACTTAAATAAAGTATAATTATATATAAATAAAATATTAAAAAAAGAAATATTATATTATATATATGTTTATATTTTTTAACCTTAATCTTAAATTATTGAAGTGCAAATGTGAGATAGATTGTACAATTTTATAGTGCAACTGCAGACTGTAACTTCTATAATTGAAAATATGCGAACGAAATCATAAAAAAATTATAAACATAATAAAAATATATATACCGAGGCCTTCGTGGCTCAGGGGTATAAACGTGGAACTGTAACGTTCTGGGTTCGATTCCCACTCGGAGAAAAGAAATATTTAACATATTTATTTCCTCGCTCTGGTAAAGAGGCAAAGCGCGGCGTTGAGTTTTGCCAATCAACACGCAATTCCTAAAGAAATCGGTGAAAGTGGGAAAAGACAGAAAAGAGAAAGAATATGTTAACACTAGATTCTGCCTACCTGATCAGGTTCTGCCTACTCCGCTATATGCCAATCCTTTATCCGTTTAACGCCTTATATATTTTTATTGTGTTTGAGTGAGTGGTGAAATTCAACGCCACACCAGGAATCGAACTCACAACTAGTGTGCCGCCTCACTGTGACGCGCTTTCCTAAAAAAAAACTCCTACAATTTTCCAAAACAAACTCGAATGATTCACGTAGTATTACAAAATTATTATAAATGCTTACAAAAACTCATGCATATAGTATAAACGTTTCGTTCAAAGTTCGAAAACGCTATATAAAGACGTGTCGGTCGTGTTCATTGCAATTTCCGTAATATATTCAAATAAGTGATAAAAATAGAGAATTTTTGTTAATTATATTTTAATAAGGTAAGATTTTTTCAGCTTCACGCTGTATCCCGCATTTAGCTGAGTAGGTAGCGGGAAACCAGTGTTAAAACACTCCGTTTTCCGTTTCACACATAATTATAATATTTCAAGTGATTTTATATTGTTTAAGTAAAGTTTTGAAAATATTATATGCAAATAAACGAAAAAATAATGGGAGTGTTAAAAAACGTTTTAATAAGTGTTTTATTAGCATCTAAAGTCCGTGCGTATATACAATCAGGTACGTTTTTTTAATACGTAGTTTACTTTCTTTAATAAAACGAAGAAACGGGAACAAAACCGGAGTTTCCCAGGTTCCCTCTGCCTATCATCCAATGCGAGGAATACAGTTTAAAACTAAAAAAAAGTAAAAACAACTGCTTCACGTTATTCCCCGCGTAGACTGAGAAAACTTAACATTCCGTTTTTCATTTTCCACCTAATCTTCGAAATATTACGTGTTGAGTGGCGGGACTCAACGCCGCGCTTTGGCTTTTTAAGTGAGAAAATGAAAATAATTCATACCGCTGCGTGGGAATCGAAATCGCAACCACATTGTTTACAGCCAGACGAAGTGCAGAGGAACAAGGCGGTTTCAATTTTAGGGCATTTTTGTATTAAACATCTATATTTTTATATATATTTGTATAAAGGTAATTTCAGTTTAGGTATAAAATAAATGAATTATTTAATGTCCTCGAGTGGGGATTGAACCCACAACCAGTCGCATTTTGTCGTCACACTTTGTGCCCCTGCGCCACGACTGGCCACTTACGGCCTCGATGGCCTCATACATTTATAATTATATTTATGCCGAGTTGGTTTACCTATATAAACATTTAATCGATTTTTCTAATGAAATTTAAATTTATTATAAAAGCATGTGTTTGTATGGTAATTAAAGTCGTAAGAGGATCGTAAACCCAGGCGTAGAGTTTCGCCAGTCAACACGCATGTGTCCAAAATTTAGCGGAAAGTGCAACGTAGTGTCTTAACACTAGGTTCCCTCTGCCTGCCCAGCTGTGTGCGGGATACAGCGTGAAGCTGATTGACTGAGGCCCTAAGTGCGATGGGTCACCTATTCACCTATTCACTGGGTTCACTATTGACTAGAATAGTGGTATTATTTGTTTTTATTTCCTAGCGACGACGATAGTTCCGCACTCAACACTCAATGTCTCGTAAATTTGTCTGAAAGTGAGGAGCTGCTTCTTTCTACTCCGAGAAAAAAATGGCTTTTTTAAAAAAAAATAAAAATTAAATATTATGAAATTGATACAAATATAAATAGGTAGCTGAAGTAGAAATAGTTAATTGTTCTACAAATTAATGTTTGCTATTGTATTCTAATGTGAACGAATTACTTTATATTAACAATTACATTGTATTCATATAAGGCAACAACACAATGTAAGCAATCAAGATTCTTAAAGAGAACAAAAAATGAAAATACCGAGTTGTATTTCAGTTTATTTATATCCTGATAAAATATCCGTCTTACCTTAGTAGCATAGCTGATTTCAAAGTAAACGGTCGCGGATTCGATTCCTTTATTTTTTGAAGTATTTCGTGTTAAGTAGTATAAACATTTACGAGACAATTTTAATGGTGGTGACTTAAAATCTGTTTAATAGAAAAGTCTATAAGAAATTATGAATGGCGGAACTTAACGCCGCATTATTATAATTATCCTTTAATACACGGGTTCGCTAAGCCCTATATACCGATACAAAGCGTTCAATATGCAAACTTTGTTTACTAGATCAACGGGCAGCTACGTGCCTCTATCTAAGAATGAAATTTGCATGTTAAATTTTGTAAGCCAGGTACAGTTAAAATTTTAATGTTAAACACACGATTCTAATACTTATATATGCAGTACTAAAGTTCAAAGTGTTATGCTCAAATTGAACCTATAATCGATGTTCTTGAAATTTTGGTTGTACTTCAGGTGTTTTACTTACACGTAAAGGAATTTAAAAATTCTGTTTACTTTGAATTTGGTAATAGATTTTTTATAGAATCACGTTGCATGCTGCCCATAACAGAATAGGCAGAGCTAACAAGAAACTACACTTATGTAAATATCACATAGTTACTCCGTTCCCATTAAAACACTACCATTACTCAGTTTCCACCAAATTTCGTGAGTGTTGAGTAACGGAACTCTACGCCACGCGCTGCTTTGCTCCACAGTCGTACGCTAATTCCCTGCGCCACGGCTGGCTTCAGTTGCGAAGTGAATAGTAAATAAGCAAAGTACTGAGGAGTTATTATGCAAATGCCTCTAATAGCAAAGAAAATTAACAGTTTTTATTGTTCTTGCAACATTTGTGGCTTGGTTATTATGGATTTAAGTATAGGATATTTGTAAATAGTGAGTAAACATATACCTAAATTATATTTTAGTTGTAATATATGCCTATAGCCTTCCAATGCAGTGCGCATTGGAAGGCCAGTCGTGGCTCAGGTTCGATTCCCACTCGGGGTAATTAAATATTTATATTATTTATATTATTTTATATATTATTTTCCTTCCCTCGCTCTGGTAAAGGTAAGCCGCGGTTATTTAGTTTCGCCACTCAACACACAATACCTGCAGAATTCAACGAAATGTCTTAACACTTGATTGGCAATTAGTCGATACTCATATTTTACAAATTATTTAATTAATTTTAGTATAATTTTAATTATGCGTATTCTTAATGTAAACCAAAAAAATAATCATAATATTACTTTTTAGTTTCTCCAAAATTAGGGAACAAACACATAAACATACATTCACTTACAAAATTTAAAACGCGTGCTTGAAAACAGGTCATACACAAATATTCAATTAGAATAATATCACATACATACATACATGTCAATCTGATAACTTTCTTCTCTTGAAGTCGGTTAAAGATAAGTTTGATATAACATTTGAACTTGTGCGATACGCTTAATAAAAGTAATTGGAAATAATAGCGTTGTAGGCGCACTATTTGTCGTAGTGGCGTTCGAATTAGGCCAAGCAATTGTGGTAATATTGCGGAATGAACAATAAATGTATATAATATATTTTTTATTCTTTGGTTTAGACATCTTATTGTGAAACAGAGTCGATACTCGCTATGGGGAATGATTATCAGCTTCACGCTGTATCCCGCAACAGCTGATTACCCATCAGAGGGAACCTGGTGTTAAGACGCACCGTTCCCCACTAGGGAATGGTTATATAGACGAGTACGGCGGTAGACGATTTGTGACATTGCTGAAGAGCTCTGCTACTCAACACGGAATGTCTCAAAATTTTGAATAAAGTTTAGAATGGCGTATCTTAAGACTATTATAGGTTACCCCTGCTTATCCTTCCAGGCAGGTAAAACCGTAAAGCTGCTTTTTTATCTTGTTTTTTTACACAAAAAATACAAATTATTTGAGCGTTTGAGGTGATTTTATATATTACTAGCGGACGCGCGCAGCTTCGCCTGCGTATTGCTTAGGAGTGAATTCTAATAAACCATGAAACACGTGTTCAATGAAATATTTTTAAGAGTCTCAATTTCAAATTTTATAAAAATCAGTTGCGATTTAACGATTTTTCCATATAAACTTTCAATCCCTTATTTACACCCCTAGGGGATGAATTAAAATAAATCATGAAATATGTGTTCAATGAAATATTTTTAAGAGGCTAAGTTTCGATTTTTATAAAAATCGGTGGCGATTTAAAGATTTTTCCATACTAACTTTCAACCCCTTATTTGCACCCCTAAGGGATGAATTAAAACAAACTACGAAACCTGTGTTCAATGAAATATTTTTAAGAGGCTAAGTTTCGATTTTTATAAAAATCGGTGGCGATTTAAAGATTTTTCCATACTGACCTTCAACCCCTTATTTGCACCCCTAGAGGGAGAATTCTAGAAAACGATGAAACACGTATTCAATTAAATACTTTTAAAAATCTAAATTTCAAATTTTATAAAAATCGGTGCCCATTTAATTTTTTTTCCATACAAACTTTGAACCCTTATTTCACCCCTTTAGGGTTAAAATTTTTTAAAATCCCTTCTTAGTGGATGTCCAGATTATGAAAGTAAACATCTGTCCAAATTTCACGTTTTTACGCACAGCGGTTACGGCTGTGCGTGCGTCTTACCTCAGTCAGTGAGGACAAGTCCTTTTATATATATAGATAGTATGTTAATAATATTTACTTCCCTCCTCACATTCTACCAAATTCTGGAGGCATCACGTTTTGAGTGGCAAAACAAGGCACTTGAGTTGAACTGACTAATGATAAATTCTTACGCTCGAACCCTTTATCTTCATAAAAATATAATCTTCTTGTTCCAGATCTTAAGGCAATAATAAAATGGTAGAAATAAGCAAGCATCTATTCGACGCCACGTGCGCTAACGTCCACTGCGGTGTCTTGACGCATCCATGGCATGAGAGCTGCTGGAAATCCGTGTTCACGGCCTATGCGGACGCTTTTGCTGGCAGTGCTAAGTTTTATTTAATCATTCATTTAGTAAGTATTCATAGGATATTATTATTATAAGTGTACATTAGTACGTTATTTTTTAGGGTAAGGGTACACTAAGACACTCCGTTTCCCACTTCTCATCCAGTTTTCGTGAAATTTCCTATTGAATGGTAAAACTCAATCTTACGCTTCATCTTGAAAATATAAGTTCATTCCCCGAGCGAGAATCGAAACCGCAACTGCCGCGCTTACAATTAATTCTCATATGCTAATAATCAAGTAACTGCACGTATAAAGACAGAGAGATTGGTCTCTCTTTCATCTCATAACAATGTATGTTACAAACACACTCAAATCAATCAATAAGCGATAGTGCTGATTTATATAATGGACGTAAATCAATTGACCCAATTACTCGAAGTATCCTTGAAGTTTAGTGATTAATTTGTGGAACACTATCCGTTACGAATTGCTATTCGACTATGTTCTAGCTGTGCTTGAAATATGTAGGATTGGCTTGGTGTCTGATGGGATTTGATTGTCAGGTCTTAGCCTATTACCTATAATACGCTAAATTATTATTGTTGTTAGAGCTTATTCTGCCGTTGTGGCGCAGGAGCACAAGGGTGTGACTGTAACATGACGTTTGTGGGTTCGATCCCCATCTGAGGAAATGAAATATTTATCTCAATTTATACGATTATTTCCATTTCTTCACTCTGGTTTCAAGGCGTTGAGTTTCACCACAATGTCTTAACACTAGGTTCCCTCTGCCTATTCTATGTGCGGGATACAGTGTGAATTTATAGAGCTCATTCTCATTTAGATGTTGTAACACGTAATCGAGATGCGGGAGATCTGTCCTTGAATGCCATAATAATGCTTTTCACACGCATCAGGACAGGCATAGGAAATCTGAAAACCTAGTGTTAAGACACCGCGTTCCTTTAAGACGCTTCCGTTACCATTTTCCTTCGTATTTCCAGAATAAGGATAAAAAATATTAAATATTTCTATTACCCTAGTGGGAATGTGACCCATAACCACTGCGTGCACAGTACCCTTGTACCACTAGACCAGGCCGTCATCAAAATTAAATTATATCTTTCTTTAAAAAAATTACTGATAGATAAGTAAAATAATATAGGTATTATAAACGTCGTGTTTACTTTCCCGCATACTTGGAACTAGTGGAGCATTTTACTTCCCTAAGAGGGACCTTAATTTCCTTTCACGTGTCGGATTAAATAATCTTCTATCAGTACATATAACATATCTGTAGCTCATCTTTGTCAAGATATATGAGAAAATCTGTTATTGAGGACATGTATCAATGTAATAGAACCCAAGACAATGATGTTTACATGTTTTGTCTGGTTGTCGGTTTGTCTGTTTGTATTTTCCTTTTTGCATGAAATCTTAGCAACGGCTTAACCTTTGAATGCAGGCTTCACTATTGTATTTTGGCAAATTCCTATTAGGGTCATAATCAGAAAAAGTGTACATTTTGTGTCTTTTCTTGTCCCGCTACTTTGAATGCGTTTTAAAAATACAATTTTAAAGATAATTTAAATATTTTGTCATTTAAGATAAATTTATTTATTAACTTAAAGATTTTTGTATTATTTTAAATGTATTATGGCAAATAATAGTATTCTTTGTTAGTTGCAAAAAACCTTTCAAAATGCTTCCATAAAATTTTTCGTGTCCCATTCACCACTTTACTTTTTAAGAATTGATTTGTTACGAATATTTATGGTTTTATTTGATTTCAGATATGTTTATATTACTTTACTTTATGCATAATATTAAATAGAAATACTTTTATTGATACATTATTTAATAAATCATACAGGGTGAGTCATATTGAACTTTCCGGTTTTGGAAGGACGTTGCACGAAGAAGGGAAGGAGTAGAAGGGTGGGGATGGTGTCATTAGACGCGCCATGACATGCAGTTTTAGTGTGAGCAATGGCTTGGTCGGGACAACATCGTGCGTTCGTAGTTGAAGAGTTTATTAAAAATGGCGGCTCCGTGATCAGAACACAGCGTGCGTTCCGTTTACATTTTGCTATTGGTCGACGTGATCCCATTCCCACTGGACCAACAATCAGAAATTGGGTATCAAATTTTAGAGCAACATCATCAGCATTAAAAACAAGACCACAAGGCCGAATTAGGACGTCAACGTCAGAAAACGTGGATAGAGTGCGGGCTTCAATTCAACAATCCCCTCGGCGTTCTGTTCGGAAACATGCCGCTTCACTAGGATTATCTTTCAGTAGTGTCCGCAGAATACTGCATAGAGACCTTAAATTTCACCCATACAAGATTCAGGTAGTGCAAGAATTAACAGTTAGAGACTTAGACACACGAACAAATTTATGCCGCGACATTCAGCAGATCCCCCGCACTGCTGTTTTGATCTTCAGTGATGAGGCACATCTTCACCTCGCCGGAACTGTCAACAAACAGAATTTTCGATACTGGGCTGAGAATAACCCACGAAACCTACACGAACGACCACTTCACAGCCCTCGAGTGACAGTGTGGTGCGCTATTGCAGAGTTTGGTGTGTGGGGTCCCTATTTTTTTGAAGAAGATGGTCAAGTCGTCACAGTTACCTCTGCTCGGTATTGCGACATGCTTGAAACTTTTCTGAAACCGAAATTGGAGGAATTAACGCAGAATCATGACAACGATAACATCTGGTTCCAACAAGATGGTGCTACAGCCCATACATCCAGGCGTTCAATGGAAATCCTGCGACAAATGTTTCCCGGTCATCTCATTTCTTTGCGAGGTGACGTTGGGTGGCCGCCGAGATCACCTGATTTAACCCCCTGCGATTTCTTTCTCTGGGGTTACCTGAAGGAAAAGGTGTACACGCATCGTCCCCGAACCATCGATGAACTGAAGGCTGCAATCACGGAAGAAATCAATGCTATTCCGCTGAATATGACTCGACGAGTAATGGACAACTTCCGGGAAAGGCTTCAGCAGTGTGTGGTCAATGGAGGTAGACATTTACAGGATATCATTTTTAAAACCAACTAAATTAAAACTGCATGTTATGTGCTTTCAAACAATAAAATAATTTTTACTGCATGTCGCTTTGTTTTTAATACACACCTTATTGAAATCGGAAAGTTCAATATGACTCACCCTGTATATATTAGTTAAGTAAATTTGTCCCAAAATATTGTCTTTTTGTTACTCAGGGTTAGTAACGTACAATTAAATTATGAACGCAATTATTTTGAATGGTATTTAATATTGTTTTTTATTGTGGCACCATACTTGTAAAAGTCAATGCTGTCGTAGCTACAACCAGTAGTGTTCTCGCAGCAGTTGAGGGGTTCAAATGTTTTAGAGGGAATGCGTGAAATTACATCTCAGGGTTATAAACGGCTTTTATTTTGGTAAGTATTCTATAATTTTGTTTTCTTGTTTATGTTATTTGCTTCTTTTTACAAAATCTCAAAAAAGAACTTCAGTGCTTGCACATGCAACACGTGGCTTATGAGCAAATATTTAAAACGATTAGAATTTCTCAGACTTTATTCTCAATCGTTACGTAACGAAACTGAGAAAATATGAAGCCTAGTTCATAATTACGTTACCAACGGAAGAGAAAAAAAAAATGCTGGCATATGAAAAAAATAATTAGTGACTTTTCATAACGTAAAGTAACCAAAAACAATGATTTTTAAGTTTTTTGCTTGTTGGTCTATGTGTTTGTGCACGTTTATCTCAGAAACGGCTTAACCAATTTACTTATAAACATTTTTTTTATTCTTCCTGAAATTAATTGTGATTTTGTGATTACTATTTTTTCTCTGGAGATAGTGAACTAATAATTATGTAGCTCAAGCAGGTGAAGCTTTTATTTAAAAACAAATACCTTCTGTACTAGCGTTGTTAAAGATCTAAACAATAAATATGAATAATTAAATACCTATTGATAAATATTTTTTTATTTTCAGTAAGCGTCATAGCTCCTATGTCAAATGCTAAAAGACATAAAAGATATAAAGAACGTCTTAAAAAGACCAATCCTATTAAATATGGAGATATGCGGAATAAACACTTACAAAGAATGTTATATGTGTATATTTGTGATATCTAACTAGAAATATAAGCTTATTACGTTAAGAACTAGCTTTATTATATTGTTAATATAGTCACTTTATGTTTTCTTCTTACATTTTACAATCTGTTAATTCAACGATTGAATCTTTAAAATTTTTATCTGTGTCTCATTAAATAAAAAAACAATAGTTTTATTCATATAATATCCTTATTTTGTTGTGTATAATGCCTTATGACATCAGTTTCGTAACAAACATTATCAGTATTGTTACTTATCAGTTACGTTACGAATTCGAAAATGTCCACTTTTCTGATTATGACCTATTAACTTTATTGTTTGTTTTATTCGAATCAGTTTATTAATAAAAAAACTTTATATTTTAATATAAAGATTTTTTTTTTAATTTTCATTTTATTATTTTTTCAGATACAAAACTTAATAAAAGGCAAAAAAATATTCAATAAGAAGGAATTGACGAAAGCGGGGGAGTATTATGTGAGATCCGCGGTAATGGGAGGTCTAATATGTGGTAGCATTAGTCCAGTTGTATGTGTTCTAAGGTTAGTATAATTTATATATCTTTCGTATTTTAGCCTGGCGTTGAGTTCCGCCACTCAATACAAAAATTCATCGGAAAGTGCGAAACAGAGTGATTATTATTTTTTCATATTTTTTTTCTATACCATTTATCTCGCGACCACAAGCAGGTGTCAAACTGAAATCAATATCAAATATTCGCTGTATAAGAATTTTGACCTTAATTGATGAGAATGTTTGACTTAGTGGTTAGAGTGCTTGGACGGTTTCCAAGAGACACGGGTTCAAATACCGCTACGTTCAAATTTTCGTACCTTACAATTCATAGTTATATTGGGAGATTGTTTATCAGATTTTTTACCTCCTCCCGTCCTCCCTTTCCACCGTACCTTTATCCAATATAAGACAAAATAAAATAAATAATTTGGATCAAACAAAATATAAAGTATTAAGTGAGAAATGTAATTATGTCAAGTTTTCCTCCTTCACTTCTCTCATTAGATGCATAATAAAAATATTCCTTTGAATAATAACAAGCTTGTTACAAAGCTATCATAGTCCTGGTTTTTTAAAATTGGGAAATACTATTATTTTAACCGACTTTAAAATAAGGAGAATTTGATAACATTTAAAAAATCTATACGTAAGTATATCTTCAAAGTCTTAACACTGGGGTCCCAGGTTCCTCTTTCCAGGATACAGCGTGAAGTTGAAAAAAAAATTGTCACATACTACATTTCGTTTTAGTATTTTAAAACTTTTTTAATGTACCCACATTCTGTACATGCACAAAGATGCAATTTAAACCATTCTAGTGCAACCTGAAATCCGTACTTTCTTCACTGAAATCCTTCCAAAGGTTACTTTAAAAGGCGTCCTACTTAAAATAAGTAAGTCTTTCACTCCTTATTTAGGTCTTCAGTCTAGATCTTGACTTTAATGAATGGATTCAAAACAAGCTGTAATGCATCTGAAGTAAAATATAACTATCTATTGAAAATCTAGATAAATTTGATTCTAAAGAACAATTTTAGTTTTATAATACTTAATACTCATATGTTATATGGTAATTTATGTTGAATATAATAATATTATTTTATTTTAGATGGATTACCGGGCGAAGATATAGCTATTATAATTTTATTCTAATTCCGAGCTTGTTAAATGGAATGTTTATTTTACTAGAACCACCACATCGGAGAAGTTTAGTGTTAAATTTATTTTGCAGCTTGGTAAGTGATTTTTTTTAAAAACTCTCTGCTGAACTTTGTATTTGAAGTGTTCATATACAGCGTAGGTGTACGTACCATCATCAACCGTGATGAATCTCTGTATTATATATCTATTAAATATTATTTTTCATTACAATCATTATTAATTCATTATTAACGAAGGTTCAAATCATTATTATCATTACAGCTAATAGAATACTGGCTACGCACTATACAGAGGGCTGGCTATATCTCACTGACTGTCACAAAGCAAACGCTATTGTTCATGGTCGGCAGCGGCTTGCTATTCTACTTGATGCGATTAGAGGGAGATAAGGAGAAACGGACTTCTGTTTTGTGGTATGTTATTTATAATTCTATTATATATTATTAATTAATTATTTAATTAATTATTCGAGGACAAGCGTGTGACTGGTATGTGTGTGGGTTCGATTCCCAATCGTAGGAATGAATTATTATTTATTATAATAATAACTCTATATACGTCTGAATCATTTATAGACTTTAATTTATTTACAAATTTTGTATATTTAGATATTTTCTTATAGTGATAATGTTATTAAAACACTAAGGTAAATAAATAATTGTGTAGTACAAGCGGGCGAAACCGCGAGCGGGTAGCTAGTAGTAAGATAAAAGCCAGCGCTACATTTTATCAAAAAAAAAATAAAAAATTTTACATCTTTATATTTCATCGGTATATTTCAGTTTTATGACAATAAACCTATTAGAATAAAAAAGTCCTCCTACAGATTTCTTTTCGAAATTAATAGATATAATGCAAATTTCTCATTTTACGGGTAAGTCCCCTACAAACATTGCTATCTATTCGTTATCTGCAGATACAAGCTAAAGATAATCTGTAATCCTTATTTACGTTTAAGCAGGTAGTTTCCCGTTTTAAAATTCAAAATATATTTTTCTTTCTCGTATTTCTTATTTTCAATACACTTGTATTGTCCAGTCTACTATTAACTTCTTCCTCGGGGAGTAACTACATTACGTTTTGTATTTGATATATCTCTTAGTAAGAAAAAATGGAATCGACCTCACGCTTCACGCGTATCACGCAAATGCTCGGTGGCCAATTATTATTCTTCGTTTTGTTGTTAATTCAGTTAAATATTTTCCTTATTTCATTCTACTCTGCTTTAAACTTCTTTATATATATTTACATTACACATAGGGTACCTAGTGTTAATGCACTCCGTTACCATTAAGACATTTCCGTTTCCCATTTTCTGCCGAATTCTAGAAGCATTGCATATTGAGTTGTGAAACTCAACGCCGCGGCACCCTCTTTCTCTTTATCAGAGCGAGAAAAATAAAATATTAAATATTTTTATTATTACCTCGAATAGGAATCGAATCTATCACGTTTTGAGTAGCACATTTATGCTCTTGCGCCACTATTGCCCTCAAGTTCTAGTTCATTTTATTTGATATATTCTAGGCTTTTCACTCCAGAAAAAGTGAGACGGAAAGAAGATGATACGAAAGACATTTGTCCCCACCGGGGACCTTGTTTAAAATATATATTAAAGGTTAGTAAAGTTTGTATATTTATATTATTTTAACTGTCTTTAAAAGGGTTAGCCTATAGGTTTCCACGATAAATGGACTATCCAACAAAAACAGTAGACAGACTTTTCAGTGTTATATTATTAGTAGGTATATTTTCACGATTTTTTTCCAGGGAGCCCTATCATATTTTGGGATTGGTTTCGGCATCAATATGGCGCGGCTGGTGATACCAAAGATAACGAGGCCGTGGAAAGCCTTATCACATATACGAAGTCACCATTTCAACTTAGGTTTATTCTTCGGCACTTATATCGGTATTTACAGAGTACGACTTTATTTCTTTTGATACTGGTGTAGGATTGTTTTATTTAATTTAAACTTTTCCAAAAAAACTTTTAAAAGTTCCAATTCATATGCTTAAAAAATGTATCTACCTATATTTACCCTATTTATATAAAATAGTCATTCCTTGTCGAAATGTTCAGACACTCAATAGAGCGTCTTGACACTAACACTGGGGAATACCCCACTCTTTGATGAATTCTCAAAGCATTGTGTGCTGAGTGAAAAAATATAAAGAAAACACATTTTCAGAAAGTAATAAAAAAAAAAAGAAAATCTGAAACACCCAAAAACTTTGAACCAAAGCTAACTTTGTTACATACTGTATTACTCCTTATATCTTAGTTTTTCCTTTACCAAATTTCAATACAGATATATGGAAAAATGTGATAAAAAAATAAATTTATTATCCATTGCAGGCTGTGATATGCTACTTATGTCGTAAACAAGGATATGACACGGCAGAGTACGCGTTGCCCGCTGGATTCCTCGCGGGACTATCGTTTCTTTTCAAGCCCAGCCTTGGATTCGCAATAGCGTCATTGACAGCAGCTTTCAAGGTGAGAACTGGATATGTGAAGGTTTTATTTTTCAAGGGGTAAACTGCATTTAGAGTTGAGCTTATACAGTTATTTAGTTTATTTCTTTTTCGTAGTTTCGTGTTTATTATTAGGGATTTATTTTTCTTTTGTACCCATAAGAGGATTCGTTCCCACGCTGAATCCCGTATTTAGCAATATGCAGAGGGAGACTCGAAATCTAGTGTTGAAACACTTCGTTCTTATTAAGACACTTTCGTTTCTAACTTTCAGGGGTATAAATTTTAATTGATTTTATTTTATACAAAGAAATTCTAGAGTAGGTAACATAAAGATGCAGATTTAAAAGACATTGTACCCTTTTTTACTGTCACATTTTTTATTTTTTATTATGTTACCGAAGACAGGAGTTTTCAAGTTTCCTTTACATGATATGAGAGTAACAAGATTTACATATATCATATTTTTAAACTACAGACTATAATAATTTTAATAAATATATTATATACATTTAATATTATTCTTTACAGCTGTATTCAACAATTTTATATGATAAAAAGATATTAACGGATAGAATACCTTTGCCCCTCATAGCGTATTGCATATGCCAAGGTATTCTATTCCATGCGAGAATCATGCACGCCGATGTGTGCCCACAATATATGTTCAAGCTGATGTCCGGAGTTAGTAATGGAAGGTAAGCCATTTTCTTCAAGGTCAGAGGGAACCTAATGAAACACTCCCCACTTTCCGCCGCATTTTGGAGGCATTGCGTGTTGAGTGGCGGAACTCAATGCCGCGCTTTTTGCCTCGACACCAGAGAGAAAATATTCAAATATAAGTTTAAATAAATATTGCATCTCCTCGAGTGGGGATCGAACCCATAACCAGCCCCATGCCCTGCGCCATGACTGGCCTCGCCAACCAACAACAGGTTAACCTATAAAACTACACCGCTCTTTGCGTTATGAGAACATTTGCATTATGACATGCAAATAATTCTTTCCCCCGGATGGGTAGCGAACCCACAAACATTGCGTTGACATTCAGATTCTGCGCCAGAATGGTCATTATTGTAATTTAAATTTGTCAAGCATCGTTAATTCCATATTTTGTTCTTTAAAACAAAATTTAACGTATATTCCCGTTCCGAAGTATATTTAAAACTCTTTCTACTGGACTGAAACTACTGGATTAGAAAATGGAAAGAAACTGGTTTTCCATTCTTTTATAAAATCCACGCAAACGAAGGGTCGACTGACGACTACCTTAGAAATAAAATATCATAAACTATAATATATAAATTATAAAGGTTATATTTTTCCTTTTACAGATCTGAACAAGTATATGCAAATGTAACGAAGATTGTGACAGAGGAATTAGCAAAGCGAAGTCTGTAAGAGGAAAGAAAAAATATTATAAAATTTTGTTTTCTCTATAATAATCTAAATTTTATGATATTTTCTTCATTAGGAGATTATTATTACAAATAGTTGTATTAATACTCTCCTCCTAGGATTTGCACAATTGTTTTAATAGTTGTTAATAAAAAGTGTTGTGGGAAAAACTAAAAAAAGTTAAAGTTCAAACTTGCTAAGACTTAATCATTAATAGGTACATTAAAATGCACATAAAACCTTTAAAGTGCAAAATAAAATAAGAGATATTATTTTTGTTAATTAACGATTTACATGATAATTTATTTAAATTAATACAATCTTATAATTTTGTAATAATAAATATTTTAGAAGGTTATTATCATTAATTAAGCTTCACGCTGTATCCCGCACACAGCAGGGTAGGCAGAGGGAACCTAGTGCTAAGACACTCCGTTCCCCACTTTCTGCCGAGTTCTGGAGACATTGCGTATTGAGTGGCACAACTCAACGCCGCGCGTTGCCTCGATACCACAGCGGAAAAATGGAAATATGAACGTAAATAAATATTTCACTTCCTCGAGTGGGAATCAAACTCACAACCGTAGCGTTACAGTCACACCCTTGTGCTGCTGCGTCACGACTGCCTCATTATCATATGACGTCAAATTGAATCTAGATATAACATATTTAAAATTGGGTGTGAATATTAAAATGGTGTAACAATAGTGGTGCTAGTAGGTATAACTAGATATATCTTAGAATAATAATATAAATTTACTTGCTCAGAATGTAAAAATGAAGAAAATGTAGAAAATGTCTTAATGAGAACTGAATGTCTTCCCAGGTTCCCTCTGCTATGTGCGGGATATGGCGTGAAGCTATAAAATAACTATAAAATCTCAATCACTCTGTCATGTTGTACGAACAATAAACTTATGTGTAAGATTACCTAATTAAATCTAACCATTTTATTAATTTTAATATTGGATTATTATAGCTATTACTTTTTATTCTGTGATATTTATTTTTTACCAAAAAAAAAAATCACAAAATATATTTTGTCATAATAAGTGAGAAGTCCTCAAATATATATTTTATATACAAAAAACAGCTGTTTAATTTATTTCATTACGTTCATTCCATGTATGAATAAAATTATTTATACTTTATGAATACATAAAAATATAAAGGATTAAAATATTGGCTATTATACTTGGTAGTTAGCTACCATTAAAATAAAAAATATACTGTTTAATGAAAAAGATATGTACAAGCAGTTTTGAATGTCAGTTGGTTAAAAAAATGTCAGTTTTGTAAGTTCTATATGAAGATACCACCGGTTCTACTGAGAAATTACTCTCGTCATTTTCTGTCTAAACTCCAAGACATTACGTGTTGACTCAACACCAAATTTTTTCTCCCGCAGAGAGAAAATAAAAGAAATTTAGTTTCTGAATTGGAATAGAATCCACAATCGTTGTATTTACGTTCAGAAGCTTTTCCACTGTGGCGTGAGTATGACTTTGATTCAATAGTTGGTCTATTCATATATAAAATACATTAATATTCATTAAAATGTTATTTACTGATTCATATTTTAACTATGTTTTCAGTATATATTTATTCCATTCTATCCGCAACTCATCACGCAATGCCTAGAGAAATCTACGGGCAGTGGGAAACGGAAGTGTCCTAATAAGAAACTAATTTTCTTAACACTAGGTTCCCAAGATCCCTCTGCCTACCATGATATATACAGCGTGAAGCTAAAAATGCATTCATATCATTTTTAAGTAAAACAAAGTAAAGAAAAATAAAACAAAAAACCAGGACCATGGAGTTGGAAATAAAATGAATATTATTACTTTATTTAAAATACCTAACAAACTGTATTTTGTTTGTTGTTTGTATGCCATTTCTTATTGTAGAGGTACCAAAAGTAGCATTTGTTGTACTTTTAGGTAGTGTTTGGTTCCTTCCCTTCTTTAAGGTAGCACCTAACGGGTTACGTATTAGGATCTTTTTCATACCGCTCTTGATCTTTTCTGTTGCAGTTATAGAGCCAGTACCAAGTCGACATATAGAATCACACTGAAAAGACATAAGAATTTAAAACTATGAAGTCGTTAAGTTTTGCCAATCAAAACGCAATGTCTAGAGGATTCGGCATAAAGTGGAAGTGTCTTAGTGGGAACGGAGTGTTGATGGTAATAGTCTCTTAAGCCTAAGTTCCCACATTCCCTCTGCCGTCTGTAAGTGTCATTTTCATTCAGCCACTCCTTTTCTTCCTCTGTTCCCCACCTTTCGCCAAATTCTAGAGGCATTGCGTGTTGAGTGGTGGAACTAAACGCCGCAATAACATTAAAAAAAACTTAAATAACCAAAGAATTTTTAAGTAATACGAGTACACGTACTTGTTCTTTACTATAAAAGTTATTTTTATTTCCTCCACAGCCCGAATATATTCTTTGCTTGCAAACTTTCCATAGAGGGTCGTAATGCCATCGTTTAAGAGCTCCAAAACAAAAGCCATAGTCAAAAGTTAAACTGCACCACTTAGGTCTCGCTTCTAAAAGGGTAAGATAATATTTACTCATTTCTCTAATTATTTCTTTTTATTGATAATAAATAAAATCTTAATTATTTTCCAAATTTTACGAATTTACTCTTTTTACCTAGTGGAATAAATAAAATATATCTTGGACTCTTGTACTGAGGTAATTCTTTAAAAATGAATAAAATTATCATTATTCTGACAGTGAATTAAATATGAATGATGTCACGTTTTTAAATTTAAATTTTATTTTTGTGTATATTTTATTAGAAAATTCTAATTATTTGTTTATTAAATTAATTATTATATTGATTGCCTCGAAAGTTAGGCAGAAATTGGGGAACTGAGTGCCACTAGGTACCATCTGCCTACCCTAGCTCTGGTAGAGCGAGTAAATGAAATTAATTTTCTGCTTCGAATAGGAATCGAATCCACAGCCGTCGAGCTTACAGGCAAATATTTTCTCGTTGCACGTCGATGGCCTAAATTCAGTATCTTTATTTATTTTTTCACTTAACCTTAATCTTAGAGAAAATATTGGGAATAAATATGAAATATTGTAAAATAAAATAAAATGAATAAAATATCTCGTCGCTATCATCAGCACCACTACAAAAAAAACATCTTATCTTATTAATACTTACTCGGCCGGTCAGGTGAACTAAGACAGCTTCGCCTACACTCACTATTGGAATCGAATCTGTTACCATTGCCTTGACATCCGCCCCAAAGGAACGTAGAGCAGTTACGTGTTGGCGGGTCGTAGTAGTACATTTCGATTTCCGCCCTACATGGACCCACATCCGGTTTTAATAAACACGTGTTATCTATTACTATAATAAAAAAGAACCATTTATAAATAAAATGAATTATTTATTTAAAAAGATCCGTCGCCGTAACAAGGTAAAAAAGCGCGATATTGAGAACCGCCACTCAACACGCAATGTTCCAGAATTCGAAAGAAAGTGGAGAGCGAAAGTATTTTAATGGGATCGGAATATCTTGACACTAGGTTCCCAGGTTCCCAGGTTCCTCTCTATCTATGTGAAGGATATAGCGTAAAGCTTAAGAGCATACACCACTAGTACCACTAAGCTTCAAGGTAGTTAGCAAAACAAAATATACCATACGGCTGATGCATCGTCGATCTTGATATTTCTACATTATAAGTGTTATAAAAAATTTTTGAATTCACTTCAATAATTGAGTCTAAAGCAAAAACGATACAATAAAATAAATATAAAAACATTTTTTTGTCAATGCGAATATATTTTGATGTGAAACACAAACGGCATTGATTCAATATTGCCTTCGTTCGTTGTATGGATGTAAAATAAAAATGAACATAAAAACAATGTTACAATAAATTGTGCATTTTTATGTAAGCACGACTAACTAAGTCACCTGAGTCTGGGTGGGTTTTTTTTATTTGTTTTTTTTCCACATAGCAGGGTGGGAACTTAGGGTCGAAATTCTCCGTTACGCTTTCCACCAGACTTCGAAATATTGCGTGTTGAGTGGCAGATCAGAGCCGCGCTTTAGTATGCCAGAATGGAAAAGCCATAACATTTTACTTGTAGCAATGAAATTGCAAATCAGGTTCACAATCATCAAATTCTATTCAATTCTTGCAATGTTGTCATTTTTTTATAGTTTTATTTCTAGTGTTTAGATACTTCGTTCCTCACTCACCGCCATATTTTTGATGTACTGCGTGTTGAGTGGTGGAGCTTAACGCTGCGCTTTGTCTTCTTGCTGGACCGAGGAAACGAAATTAGTTCATTCCCTCCAGTAGAAATCGAACTCAAAACCGGCGTAATTACAACACCGCTGCGATACGACGACCTCGAGTTTATTTTTAAACGAAATTGTGGAAAATGTTTCTTTGCATATAAAAATATTTTACCTATAGAAACATTTCTTTATTGCTGTAATAAATGTTAATAACGTATAATTCAACTTCTTCCGTAAACATGCAAGCAAGGACACTTCAACGTTAACATTAACACAACAACGTTACATGAAAAACTCCGTTAAATGAAAATATTAAATATTTCTCTCCCCCTCGAGTGGGAATAGAACTCAGTACCGTCCTGTCTCACGCTTGTACCGTTGCGCCATGACGGCCTCCTTTTTATTGGATAATCCAATTCATACGCGGCTCTATTCATTCCCACTTGGTTAAATTCAGGGGACCCGTTAATAAAATTCTTAGAAGAATTATAGAAATTAAACGAAAATTTTATCCACGATGTACGATAAACAGAGAGAACCTAATATCAAACCAGTCAGTTCTCCACTTTCCGTTCAAACTTGAGACACTACGTATTAAGTGGCAGAATTCATCATTCACAACATATTTGCCTTCTCAGAGTGGGGAAACAAAAAAAATCCTTTAAGCTGTAGTCGAACCCACGACCCACTATTTGATGGCCCAAGATGGCCTCACCGCATCAGCTATTTTTAAAGCTTCACCTTGTATCCAACATACAGCAGGACGAGCAAATGAAATCAAGATAATAAAATCGCTTTGTCATCTTTTTCTAGCCGCTCATAGCAGGGTAGGCAGAGATAACCTGGGAAACTCTCTGCTCCCAAGACACTTCCACTTCCCACTTTCCGCCGAATTCTTAAGGCATCGCGTATTGCTAGTAACGCAATGCTACGCTTTGCCTTCTTACCAGGAGAGGTAAAAATATTTAATATTTTATTACCCCGAGTGGAATCGAACCTATAACCAACATATTTACAGCTAGACGTTATTCTATTATATCAACGATGCGACATAAACAATTGCTATATAAAAATATTATTTACTGTAAATCTTTGAAAGTACAGCAAAAATACTGTTTGAAAATAAAGATTTTATATAAAATGTATTATTTTGTTATTGAGTGTGTTTGAAACATTTTATTTCCTCGTTACCTTTGAAATTGGTTTTCCATTCAGCGTTTAATAATTCTGTAAACAGTATTAAATGATGAAAGTAATATAAAATTATTTTTCTACAAAATAATTCTTTTATTAATATATTACGTAATCGCGAGTTATTGAATACTGTTTTATTTATATTAAAAAATAGAGATTTGAAGTTAAAAAACATTATAACGATAGATCAATATAAGACGTCGTGACGCAACTCTGATTGCAATCGCGGAAGTTTTGGGTTCCACTTGGAGGAATAAAATTTTCGTCACTCCAGTAACCTGGCAAATCGCGGCGTTAAGTTCTGAAATTGAAACAAAACATTTAAAAAAAACATTTATAAGAATAAAACAAAAAAATAATGTATATGAAGAAACTACAACAAAACTCCATAATTATCTCTAAAAGAGAATTTAAACGGTTGGAAGTAGGTACCTATGTAAAAGTTCTCCAGAAAGTTTCTTGCTTATTAAGCAAAGTAAAATTGTCTAAAGAGAAATTTGTGTTATTAATATATACATGTTTATATGTATGTATGTAAGTAGTCACCTCGAGAACATACGCTATGGAATTATTCAAATTCCAACAAATAAAGTTTTGGAAACTTTTCCAAAGCTAAGACTCTTAACTTCACAATACGAGTATGTACATACATAAATTAGATGACGTCACAATACTAACGAAGTCTTTTCGAAGTTTTCGTAAAGACGGGGCTTCCCCGAGATACCACTTTATTGTAGGGTACACAGTATACTTGCGGCGCAAATTAGAAGTATTTATATTTTTTCAGCAAGAACTATACTAAAGAAATGAAAGTGTATTTAAAGCATTGACGATATGAAATACGTTTCTAAATAAAATATTTATTTTTTCCAGGGTGAAATTTTAACCTTGACTCAAGTTCAAACTGACATAATAAATAAATAAAAATGATCATTTTGAACTTTCACCTCTTTTGCGTGACTTACCTTTAGGTTCCTAGGTTCCCTCTGCCTACCCTGCTATATTCAGGATATAAAAACCGATGAATACTGCAGTAGTATTATATTCCTTTATGCAGAAATAACACTAAAATATTACTCCGTCTCAAGGATCAGCACCAGGCACCAACTAAAGCCTTAGAGTGTGTCGTTTTTCTAGCTGACTCTCAATTTCCATATGTATTCGCGGTATGAAATTCAGAATGGCTCTTGTGGTGGAATATTTGCATTGTTAATTGTGCTTTCCCTGCACACTCAACTTGTGAGACGAGACCGCGCTCTACTCTCGACCGACTCTACTTTACGGAAATTGAACTATTTTGTATATTCAAATGTTGTAATTGTAGAAAATTATGTTGCAAATAGTTTTGTCTTATTTTATTTGTATTAATATGTAATTATAGCATCGCTTGCTGGTCGCTTCGCTCGTCAATTCCTATTCGCTTCATACTGTTGTGATATGAAAGAAATAGAAATAAGTCTTTGAAAGACAACTAATTTGTTTTTTCTCTTATTTTATAGCAATTACAACAGAATTTAATGATCAAAAACGTTTCTAATAATTTTCAAGTTATAATTTTAAAATTATGTCATGGTAATTTGTGCAGTAGGTCACCTACACCACACCTGGGTCCTAATGTTAAGACACTCAGTTCCCATTAAGATACTTCCGTTCCCTACTTTCCGCTAAATTCTCAAAACATTGCCTGTTTCAATTTTCCACGCTTTTTCTTGTTATCAATGGAAGGAAATAAAAAAATAAATATTTGATTCCGCCGAGTGAGAATCGAACCCACAACCGTCGCGTTTACAATCGCAAGCTTGTGGCCCTGAGCCACGACTAGCCTCAATAGTAGATTTTTTTCATACAAAATAACACGTACCCGTTCCACACACATACCTTTACCAATTCTCTCTCCCAAATAGACTAGGTAATAAAACAAAACGAATTCGACTCTTCTGTCAATGCGCAAATCCAGAACTCCGAACTAAATGCCTGCACGATGCGATGCGATGCAGCCATTCCCTTTCGAGTAAATCCCTCAATCCCGGACTCCTCAATCACGCTACCGGGAAACGGGGTTGTACAAGCGGATAACTATTTGAATTGTCTTTAGTATTGTATACAAGTGTGTTTTATTTTAATGTTATTTTGTTTGAATTTGTTTTACATTTTGCATTCCTTTGTTTAATGTTATATTGTTTTGGTACTTTTTAAATATTTTTATTTATTTTCAGCACATAGCAAGGTAAGAAGTGGGAACCTAGTAAAGACAGTCTGTTTCTCATTGAAAACTAAAGACATACTTTTTTAAGTTTAATTGAATATTTGCTTTAACAAATGCAATGCCTCCAGAATTGGGCAGAAAGTGGGGAACGGAAGGGTCTTAATGAGAACAAAGTATCCTAACTCTAGGATCCCATTAAGATCTACCCTACCCTGCTAGTTATAGAATATTATATGAAGCTGAAAAAAAGTATTCTTCATATTGCAATACGAATAGGTACAAAATTGTTTGCGAAACTACAGCAAAAATAGCAAAAACTCACCTCATTCATATACGAGTACAAGAGTAAGAGATGGGACTACCAAAATTCAATCAATATGTAATTCTGGTTCTCGAAATAAAATGTTCAGTAACATTGTTCAAGGGGCATTCTTCCTAGATGAAAACACATTCGCTACCTAAAATTTGAATAGTAAAATAAAAGTAAGCCCGCCGAGGCACTAGCGTGGGATTGTAAACGCGACAGGTTGTGGGTTCAATTCTAATTCGAGGAAATTAAATATTAAATATTTTAATGTTTTTATTTGTTCGCTCTGGTAACGGTGAAAAGCGCAGTGTTGGGTTCTGCCACTCAACACTCTGTACCTCAGGTATTTAGCGGAAAGTGGAGAATACTAAATGGCGAATTGTCTTAATAGTGTCGGAGTGTTTTAACACTAGGTTCCCAGGTGCGGATATTTTAGTATCTAATATTTTAAGCCATTCAGTGAATCATTCATATTTGCCTTAAGTACACTAGTTAAGTATTTACACATCTGATTACTTTTTTTCTCGTTACGCTGTATCCCGCACATAGCAGGGTAGGTAAAGAGAACCTAGTGCTAAGACACTCCGTTTTTCATTTTCAGAATTCGGAGGAAAATGGGGACGGAAGTTTTAGAACATCCAGGTTCCCAAGAACAATATGTTACTACAGTAATTATTTTTCGCCGGAGTATATAAGAAAGAATTGGAAATAAAATGTTAAGCGTAGACTGAAATTGAACTAACGGAGTTTTTCAAGAAAATTGTTTGATCTTATTACTACGAATATAATATTAAAAAGTAATCATGAAAATTGTTGTACTTTCTGTAATTTTAAATTAATAAAGTGTATGATCGTGATTTTTTTCTAAATTGACTTAATGAAACAGTATTTAACTTAATATAAGTTGAGTTGAGGCCTTCAAAGTTCGGCGGAAAGTGGGCAGCTGAAGTGTCGTAAAGGGAACGTAGTGTCTTAAAACTAGGTTCCCCGGTTCCTTTGCCTTTCCGTGGGTTCGATGCCCATTCGGGAATTGATTATTGACGGAAGTATGGTAATGAGTCCATGTTCATAGGTGAACAGGTATAGAAAGATAATTACTTATTATTATATTGAAGTAAAGTCTGTTTAGTATTTATAAATATACTAGTGGGCCCGGACGCGGCTACACCCGCGATAATATAAGCCTAAATAATTAAAATAAGTTAAAAAAAAAAATAAGTGGAGATTTATTATTAGAAAAAATATCTGAGTAACCGAAATGAACAAATAAAAGAAGTAAAAGTAACTAAAGGAAATTCTTAATATTAGAAAAAGTACGCGTACTAAACATTTTTCTATATTAAATAATTATTAATTTTTGCGAACAATATTAAATAAAATCCCAAATGATTAGAATTACGATATTTTAAGTGTATAACATCGGTATAGATAACCGAACTGAGATAAATTAATCATAAGCAGCAAATAATTACATAAAAAATAATAGTCATTCGAAAATATATAAAAATTTACAAAATCATCAAAGTCATCTGCCCGTTCGCGTCGGTCATACTATACCACTCGTAGGCTAGGTCATTTGGAATCAGTATACAGTAAACTATAATTTCCATCTAGACGAAATGCTAAAAGTGACTATTATATTTATTTTCATAAGGATGAATATCAAATCATCTAATTTTTGTTAATGTATACAAATCTATATCGGCGCGCGCCATGTATGCATTAAGCAAACTCACTTTGGGTGACGTTTTCTTAAAACAACAAACTTTGCAAGCCGTTGCTTAGCAACGCGTAGCGACGATTGTTATTAACATGGCGGAATAAATTGCATGTCAAATTAATTATTTTAATATATAGGGTATATATCGAAAATATTACAAATATGGGAAAAAAAAAGTATCCTATGTTCATCCCGAGACCCTCAAGTATCTCTATATGAGTATTTTATCACAATTAAATTAGCGGTTTGACCCTGATTGCGTAAAAGACAGACAGACAGACAGAGTTACTTTCGAATTTATAATATAGGTATGGATAAGTAAAATATACACCGCCGAAAACAAAAAAAAACTATGAAATAACCATAATCCTGTAACCCACGCAGCAGACCAAACCGCCAGCGGAACTCCATAGCTGAAAACTGCTGAAAATATTTAAAATAACAGTGAAATTCAACATTTAATCTAAAAATTCACATATAAAAATCTAAAATAAAAATTTAGAAAATAAAAATGAAAGGTATATATCATACAATACGAAGTTTTTATATTTAAAAACACACAATCTATCTTAATATCACATTCCTATGTGGAATAAAACCCCGAGAGAGTATTCACGCAGTATCTGCCCCGCTAGGCGGAAGTCGCGGCGACAAAGTATGCGACGGAAACCAGATGCCATAGATTAATGTACGTTAGAGGTATCATAGCTATATAAAATATATATCTATATAAAATTCTTCCATTACTAAGTGATAATGGACAGACGAAACTGTGGGAATTATAAAGCAGCACTAAGAGAGGATTTCTCGTAATTATTATTGAAACGGTTGCTAACGGTTTTTTTTTTATTACGGTTTTAAAGTCCATGTAGCGTGGGCGGTTAAAAGGGAAAAAACCTTGTAATTTTTAGCTTCACGATAGCTTCATACATCAGGGTTGGCAGAGTTACAACACCAGGGAACATAGTGTTAAGATATTCTGTTACCATTAAAGTTATGACACGAATTCAAAACTTCATTCTCCATTTTCTGCCGAATTCTGGACGCATTGCGTGTTGAGTGGTGGAACTCAATGATGCGCTTTACCTCGATAGCAGAGCGAAGAAATGAAAATTTAAAATATTTAATTTCCTCGAGTGGGGATAGAATCCACAAGCAGTCGCGTTTCTTCGCACTTAGTGCCCCTGTGCCATGCCTGGTCCTGTAGCAGTGTAGTGTTTGTATTTTATATAAATAAAATATGATAAATAATCTGTCTACTCTTCTGTGTGCGGGATACAGCGTGAAGCCGATTTACTGCACTACTAAAAGCTCCCCTCTACTAAGGCGTCAAATAACTAATTCTGTTGTCTCTATCATCAAATTACGCTACGTAACCTACAGGGAACCAGCCCATGGACTATGTTTGTTCATTAGGGGTTTAATTTGATTTTTCTAGCGCGCCCTAATTGCGTTGTTCTTATAATCCACTCATTTATGCGATGCGAGGCTCAATTAGTTAGTGTTATACGTTTTTTGTTTGATTTTTACTATATTTGTTTATTGTTTATGAGAAAATTGTTTTTCTGGCACACATTGTTTATAGGTCCGAGAAAAACAATATTAAGCAATAAAAAATAACAACAACAACGAAACATAACCAATAGAAAAACAAAATATATGATCAGATTTGAAACCTTCCTTGGAGCTTGAAAATGAGATACTAGTTCGCCTTTTTTAGTATTTTTTTTGTTTTACAATATTTCTTTATAAACATATTTCAGATTGTTTATATAGAAAGTCTAAAATAAAGTTTTTTTATATATTTTTTAAATAAAGTACGTCTAAACGTTATATTTACATTAACCGTTTACGAGACAATTTATTTCAAGTGTTTATATATTTTAAAATATTTTTTTTATTTACTATCATAATTTATGATAATTCAATACACGTAAAATGAAATTTTAAAATAGTTTCAGCGACATCTAGCCATACATGCGAGAACTACGTATACTTGCTAAGGTACTACATACATACTTCTACTAAGGACTTCCACAAATGTTTCGAGAAGTTACACTACAGTTAGACTCTGGATTTCTTTATTGAAAATAACAAAATAAAATTTAAGAGATTTATATAATTAATTTGTATAATTTGTTTTGAAAATCAATTATAATATTCTATAGCTTATTGCAAACTGTTCATGTAATGTTTGTTTGTGTCAGTGTCCTACAGAAGAAATGGTTATGATTATATTTTTTCAGCTTTCCACTGTATTTCACACATAAGGGGGTAGGCAGCGGGAACCTGAGAACCTTACGTAAAGACACTCCGTTCTCATTAAAATACTTCCGTTCCCTAACTGCTGCAACAAGGCATTGTGTGCTGAGTCGCGAAACTCAACGCCATGCTTTACCAGGAGGTTAAGCGTGGCGATTACCAGTGCGAGGAAAAGACAGGAATCGAACACACAACCGTCAAGCTTACAGTTCCGTTAAATTCGTTTTATATCTCTGGCTTGTCTGGGGTCGTTGTGGTGTGATGGGACAGCGTTACATTGTAAACGCTAACATTGTGGGTTCGATTTTCTCACAGAGGAAGGAATTATTTCGATTATGCTTTGGTAAGTAGGTAAGGCGCGGTGTTAAGCTCTGCAATTGAACAAGTAACCCAACACGCATCCATCGTAGTCTCTATAACACAATTAAGAGCCAGAGTGGCTCTTAATAATATTATTTAAATAAGTTTATTAAAATTTTTATTTAATTATGGAATTGTTACTTAGGAACTTAGAATATAAAATACACTTCGTTTATAAATATTTATAAGGACATATTATAAAGCAATAAACTAAATAACAATTTTTTTTTATCTGCACGCTCTATCCTGCAAATAGCTGGCTAGGCAGAGAGAAGTTAGTGTCAAGAATCTCAATTTTTTAAATACATTTTTTACTTACTATAGCTCGGTGCCAAAGAATAAAACAATTATAATAGTACTCAGTTGTGTATTAACATTAAATATTTACAGATTTTGCACATTTATTAATAGTTTTGCTATCATAATGAGAACTTAATTTATTTCTTAACTAAATTGAAATTACCTTCTATTATATAAAAGTTAGTAGAAAATGCAGAAGGAACCTGTGAAACTTGTTAAGGTGGTTACGAAACGAAAGTACTATAAGAAAAGTAAGAATAACTATAAAAGAATTTTATTTACATAGACAAAGCCAGAGTAAGTTAATTATTCAAATGATATCAATAACTTCTCTACTAAAAAAAAACAATATTAGCTATAAGGTAAATATGTGACCATTTTGTTATTTTTAAAACTATTTTATTACTATTTTTATTATTATTCCGTTTCTCTTTCATATTTCTTGGGTTGTTTTGAACCTGGTTCTTAAGAAGGCTTCTGGGGACATAGATCCATCTGCATACCTACCTAGGGACCTCTTAGAAAATATAAAAATATTTTATTGTAACCCACCAGTCGGAATCCATCTCTGAATAACCACAGGTAATTGGCCAGGAATGCGTTGGAACTATAGAAAATATGAAAAACTAAATTGGGGCTATCGAAATGGGGAATATTATAATTATTTACTAATCGTATTATAGCTTTAAGGCTTTGATTTATGTTCATTTTTCCTTAGAAATTATAATATAATTATTTCTTGGAGTCGAGGTCGTCGTGTCGCAGCTTCTTAGTGCCTGACTGTAACTGCGATAGTCGTGGATTCGATTATCAATTGAAGAAGTGAATTAATATCATTTCCTTGCTCTGGTAACAAGACGAAGTACGGCGTTGAGCTCCGCCTGTCACGCCATTTATTAAATAGTATATCTTTGGATTGCATTTGCTATAATGTATGATATTATTATGATTTTTCAAATGTTTTGTATGCAAGAATAATATACAAAAAAGTTAAAAATATATAATATTAATATTATCAAAGACAGCAGAATAGTAAATATTTCTCTGCTTCATACATTAATGAATATTTCTTTGGTTTTACAACATTGCATTTATTTAAACATTCCTTTTATTTACAAAAATAATTAAATTAAAACTATCACATAGAAATAAACCAGATTAACTAAACAATAAAAACTATAACATAATATGTATTATTCTTAACGTATGCAGTATAATGATGATTTATTTTAATTATAACTTATAGCCCCAGAGAAGAACTTGGCCGAACGGTATTGGGTGTATGCAGGAAAACTTTCAGGTTTTACAACCTAACGGAGTTCATTCTTCTCCACTGAGACACTTCCGTTTCCCACGTCCCGTCGAATTCTTGAAGCATTGCGTGTTGAATAACGGAACTCAACGCCGCGCTTTGCCTCGTTACCAAAGCGAGGAAACGAAAATGTTATATATTCATTCCACCGAGTGGGAATCAAACCCACAATCGTCACTCTTACTGCGACAGCACCACGACGGCCTTAATATATTTTCTTAGTCAATATGTGTAATTTTTATAATGTGTAGAATGAAACAAAATGTGAATGTTATTGGTGCCTA
Source organism: Heliconius numata (assembly GCA_016802625.1). Classification (NCBI taxonomy): domain Eukaryota; kingdom Metazoa; phylum Arthropoda; class Insecta; order Lepidoptera; family Nymphalidae; genus Heliconius; species Heliconius numata. The sequence goes on from JAEBDU010013165.1 coordinate 43,423, forward strand.
TGAAATCCTTAGTGAAATTTATTATTTAATTAACACTTATCAACTAAATTCGTTACATGATTATTCTAGTTTAAACTATTCACCCTCCCATTAGAGATGTGAGGACGTTTTCTTTACTATCTTCATCGTAATATTCGTTGTTCTGTTCTAAATTAAGGCCATGATCTCCCAGAACTATTGGAAGGAGTAAGAGAAGAAGAAACCAGCTGAGCGTAAAAGTGGATGCGCCGCCTCCGAGCGTAACTGAAAATTGAGATATTGAAATTGAATACCTTGATAAGCAAAATAAATAAAATCTAAAAAGATTTAAATCACAATTTACTAAGTGTATAACAGTATATTATATAATTATACCACCATACCAAAATAAATAACCAATTTTCCATAAATATTCTTAAATTTCAAGCGGGTGAAGCTACGCGGAGACTGCTAGTTTTTAATATAGAAAATGTGAAAGGGAATTTGTTTGTTTGTTATTTTTTTATTGTGATCATCATTAAATTTTGTGTATATATTTAAAATTAAAAAGTGTAGTACGTCCTTGACATCGAATTCTTTTGGAAAAGAAATATTTATGAAAGAAATATTAAAAAAATATATAGTATCTTTCATCTAGTATCAGGATAAATAATATCTTTTTTTAGCTTCATACTATAAAAGTAAAATAATGTAACAATCCCGCGAGTAGGAATCGCTAATCGCCATAGAAGCTATACCGCTGTGCAACGATAATTTCAATCATCAATCTCTTATATACAACAAAAGTTGAAGTTAAAAAATTACATACTTCTCTCAGGTCTTGGATCAGTTTCAGGAGTTAGAAAGTCCAATTTTGCTGATTGGTTGTACACATCATATAGAGTCGCGTAGCAAGATACTCGTAACCTTCCTCCAGGGAACAGTTCCTGGGTTACTTTCAATTCCACATTGACTTTGGCTACTAGAAGACCACTGTCTGATGGGTGTAAGCTCGTTTCTGATGCGCTTATCTGAAAAGTAAATATAATAATTATTATTTTTTTAAAGAAATAAGTTTACTTATAGGTTTTTTCAATGAAATTAACACTAAACGTTAAGGGAAGTTTACTGAAATACAATAGTGTAATGTAAACTGAATTAAAATCAGTTAAGACGTTTATGAGATTAATAAAAAAAACTACTTTTACCAGATCTCATAATCAGAACCTCACCAAACTCTCATCAAACTACTCTCGAAGTGTATCCGTTCTAATAAAAAAAGGATCATCGAAATTGGCTGGCGTGATATTAAGTTATTCCGAACGCAAATTTAAGACTTATGTAATTTTCTCACGGATAACATTATCAGAAACGGACCAATTTAAAATTTCACTCCAAGGAAAACATTAGCTTTCAAATAAAAAAAGAATCATTAAAATCGGTTCACCCAGTCAAAAGTTCTGAGGTAACAATTATAAAAAAATACAGTCGAATTGATAACCTCCTCTTACAGAAATCGGTTACTAAGCAATGAGATACAATATATATTATATATTATATACTATTAAAAACAACAACAACAATTAAATTAAAACCTGCAAATGGAACATTATTAAAAACCAATTAATACTTTTGAAATTTGTTCAAACACAGCGTTTCTAAATGCAATCATTTAATTTGAAATACACTTCCGTATCTCGATATTATTCATTGATTCATCGTTCTATTGGAGCAATTTTGCCGCGAGATACGAGAGGAGAGCTCTCTACTACTATAATGTACTTCGAGAGCAATTATTCTGTTTGCTCCTTAAAACTTCATCCTAATTGTGTATTTGAGTTTCTGTGACTTCAATTCAAGATTGTTGTATTGCTAGAAGTTATTTGTAGACTTGTAGTAAATTAAAAAATATAGCTTAATAGTACTATTAGTGTTTCGCCCTTAGTAGGGTACGCGGAGAGAACCTAGTATCAAGACACTACGTTCTCCTCTTTCCCACCCAATTCGAGACTTAGCTTGTTGAGTAGTGGAACTTAACCCCACGATTTATTTTGGTGAAATCGTGAACTGAAAATATTAATTTCAGCGAAGCATTGTATCCATAAGCAACATAGTTAAAATAAATCAATGTCCTACTGAGCCTGGCCTTGACTAAAAAGACTTGCAGTTAACTTGAAAATAGAAAAAAAAACAAATCGAGTTGTCTATATAATATATCCTACTATGGGAACGAAGTGGAAAACGTATATATATAAATATACAAGTAACTAGAAAAGACAAGTCAAGATATACAAGTAACTAGGGCGCAAAAACTTAAATTTAGAAAAGCTAAAAGAAGAATTTTTATTAGACTTACCGTTTCTTCATTGACAAAGACAGTGAGATTGGTTGCCGGACGCGATGGTGGCGACGTGCAATTCGCTCGAAGCATCTCACCAGGTTGATAGCGATCTTTATCTGTCACAAGTACTGGTTGTGATGTCGGTACCGCTGGAAATATTAGAAAAGAATGTTAATATTAATATAAGACATAAGACTGAGGTCCTGACTGTAAACGCAAGGGTTGTGGATTGGTCTTATCATTACGTTCTCATGTAATGCAAGCATTGGAACGGTAATCCTGCATGTAATTCAAATGGTTTTAAAAACACAATTTAATCCTTAAAATATTCTTGGACAGGATATCATTGATTTTCGCAATTATTACACATTTTAAATGTATGAGCGGATTTTTATTAATAGAAATGAGGTGGTTTATTAATACCCAATGTAACCATTACATTAGGTTTGACAAGTCTTACATCCTCGTTAGAGAATTCAGACGTATTCCTAAAATGATCTGCGAGGCCATTAAAATACTAAAACATCCTAACTTCAATAGAAGATAGGTTGGAAACTTTCTACCACCCATTTATTAAAAGTTTGAAGTTTCTAATCCATTACAACAGAGGTCAAGATATAGTCAGATCATTCCGCAAGAAACCAGGGTAGACGCAATTAATAAATCGTTGGCGGTAGTTTGCAATAATAATTATGTCAACCGACAGACGAACGCCATCTACAATCACGAACTAACGCAGTTTCCGAAACGTCAAATTTCCAAAAACATTTAATACTAAATATACGCAATTATTCCGGTTAAAGAGTTTTATTTGAAACTTGGACTCGCAATCTTATACTTAATTTACTTTGTAATAATTTGGAAACTTAAACTAAGTAAGGAACTTCAAAGCTTATTGTGTTCTCTTGGGTAATTATAAGATCGCTTATGCATATTTTTATTAATAAACGATTCGGGCAGTGATTAATTTACAAGACTTTAGATTTGTAATGTATAAATAAGTTGAATTAAATTATGGCAATTATTGTTAACTGTGTAATTATACAAAATTTTTACATAAACTATTTACATAAGCTTAAAGTTTGATCTTTAATAATATTATTAACTTTTGCGTGAAGTGGAAGAACCATCTATCATTACAAAAATATTTATTATATTAGTAGGATATAGACGTTTCTTCAAACAAGATTCAAGGAAATTAAAAAAAAAATCGAGGTAATTCTAAAAAGGTAGAATGTTCTTCTGCTTAAAGACAAGAAATGAAGGAGCGAACTTGGTTGAAAGTAATTTGAAAACATTGAATAAGAAAATTAAAATCTTACTACGGTAAACAAATTAAAACAACTTTTACGGTAAAAAAGTAGGGTAGGGTAGAGCTAGTTGCGCATATTTTTTTTTAAATTACTACAAAATATGTATTAGTACAAATTATTATAGAACCTAATGAAATATAGGGAATATAAATACTTTTAATAATTAACTATTAGAGCTACAATCCATAAAACGTAAAAAATACATTGTTCGAAATCTAGAGGCGTTGTGTGTTGAGTGGCGGAACTCAACGCCGCCCTTTGCCTCGAAACCAGAGCGAGGAAATGGAAATATAAATTTTAAACTTATTTAATTTCTTCGAGTGAGAATAAAACCCACAACCAGTCGATTTATAGTCACAATTTGTGCCCCTGCACCACGACTGGCCTATAATGGATAAGGGAGTAATGTAATTTGATTATAAAATATTTAGTCACAGGCTAACTCTCTGTTTTCCTTCAGGACGTGTGACTTTCTCCTGTCTTTTTTTTCTACCATAAAATGATTCGTTTTACGAAATATAGCATAAAATATTTTGCTCGCCCAACTTATATCTATGCTCAACAAGCCCTACTCTACCCTACCTTATAATATACTTATGTAGATAACACCTACAAAATTAAATCCACCTTAAAATACTATCCCAAAAGCACTAATAAACTGATATATTTCAGCTAAATTGGATTAAAGTTGAACATTTAAGTTATTTCTAACGTTATAAAGCTGTACAAGTTTGTTTTGGACTGGTTCAGATTGTATTAAATACTTACGATAAAACAGGTAAGCTACTGTTTACCCGCTTGATTGTAAGACTTCTAACAATATTTGCTTTAGAACATTTGAATTGAAAATCAAAACGTATGTTTTGCTTCGTTTTGCCAGGTTTGTTTGTTGGGTAGTTTGGTTATTAGTAAGGCCGTTCTGGTGCAATTCAAGTCATCGTGATATTGTGGGTTCAATTTCTGCTCGGAATTAATTATTTTCATTTCCCTGTTCTAGGTAGACAGAGTGTAGCGTTGAATTTCGCCGCTAAATATGAAATATCTTGAATTCATGTGAGAAAAGAAGCTAACAGAATGAATTGGCACTAGGGTATTTCTACCCACCCCACTTATTATTATTTTTTAATACTTTACCATTAAAATTAAATATTTATTAACATATTTATTCCGCCATTGTAAATTATAAAATTACAAGAAAAAAAATGATCTAAGCATTAAATGTTGAGTAACTCACGCACTGATATAGGAAATCAGAGTTAATATTGTAAACACATTACACAAGAAAATACGGGAGATATGATACTAGTGCTCTCAGTCTTTCCCTACTGTATGCGGAACATAGTTTGAAATTAATAAGAAATATTGAACATAAAACGCAATTTTATTATATTAAAATTTAATATAAGAAACTGTAGTCAATTTTATTAAAATACTGACGAACTTCAGTACCAAGCAACAATGTAATTAAGGAAACTACAGAGTCAAAAAGGCATGGACGATTAAAATCTGTGGCGTAAAATAATACATAAAAATTAAAAATAAAAAAAGATAAAAAATGCAGTAAGCCCAGGCGTGGTGCTTTGGTATAAGCGTGCGACAGTAAAAGTATCAGGTTGTGGGTTCGATTCCTACTCGAGGAAATGAAACAAAGTGTTTTAACATTAGGTTCCAAGGTTCCCTCTGCCTACTACTGAAGCTAAAAAAAAACAAGACAATCGTCTTTACGTCCATTCTTAATAATAAAATAAACGTTAGTAGTTCAGGATTAGAACTCACAATCTTCATAATAAGTTCACTTAGAACCGTTCCAATTATCCAGAACGATGTCACTAGCGACAGTTTGATTAAATTTATAACAAACAATAAAAAAGCGTTAGTTACGTTAAACAGAACTGAAAATGCAGAAGCGCGGTATTGTCCTATTAGCGCAAACTAGGTTCAGGTGTTAAAACATTCCCTTGCTCGTTACTGGTTCAAGTAACAGTTATAGACATGTGTTTTATATAAATAAGTTCATATAAAACTAATAGTCCAAAGATTATAAATATTTTTTTATGAATTAAAATCAGGCTTTATTTGACTGTGCTTACTGTGCTTTGACTTTATTGAAAAAGAAAAGTCCAAATCTCACATTTTCCTAAATTATGTATTTAATTATGTATATTATACTAATTGTATTTTTATACTTTTCTATGTTTTTCTATAAAATAAATTCGTTACTATTCGTGGTGCTTATTAAAAACAAATAAAATTAACGTAGGAATAGCGGGGGCCCATCCGGCCCCAACTATTCCTAGGCTCACGCATGCAGGCGAAGCCGCATATAAAAATAATTTTACAAAAGTAATAAAATATAGTAAATAAACAATAGTTGTGTCTAGTTACAGTAATAAACTATTGTAATGGTTCTAATATAAGTGGCAATATTCAGAACAAACTAGACTCGATCGAAGTGTTCACGGACAAACTTCTAGATAAAATAGAATAATTCATCGCCCAGGTACTCTTCATTTGTTTTCTGTAAATGTAATAATACTAGATTCTAGAATATAAATTGTTGGATTATTTCAATGAATATAGAATAGTTTAGATGGAATATTTATTTATAGTCTACGAATAATGTGGGTAATTTAATTTCTATGATAAATTAAAGTGGTGGCGTAGGGGTAAAAACGACTGTTAAGGCGACGATTATGGGTTTCCTAAACCTTGTATAAAGGAAAAGCGCAGCGTTGAGTTTCGCCACTCAACACGCAATGCCTCGAGAATTCAGCGGTAAGAAGGGAACGGAATTATCTTAATGAGAACTAAGTGTCTTAACACTAGGTTCATTCTGCCTACCCTGCTGTGTGCGAGATTCAGCGTGACGCTAAAAATAAAAAAATGAATGAAATCACACGAAAAAGATCGTACGGTAAAAAAGCAATTATTTTACTCGGCGTTAACTTCCGCCATCCACGACGCAATATCACGAAAATTGGGAAGGAAAGAGGAAAACGGAGTGTTTTAACACCACGTTTCCTCAGTCTAACCTACAATGTGCAGTATATATGTATTCAGAATTCAATTTATATAACAATAGCTTGTTTGATTTATATATTAATGACTGTATGTGTTCGATAGATTCTCTATTAGTGATTTTGAATAGACCAAATTATAAATTGTTGGTCCAATCGACAATTATACTGAAAATGTACGGCTGCGTCCACTGCAATACTCGTACTATAATGAAATAGTCAATATAAAATGATGTTAAAATTTATTAATTAAAATGTATAAATTAAAATTAATTTCAGTAATATTTATTTATTTTTATTTATCCCAAATAGTAGGGTAGGGTAGGCGCATTTTTTTAAGACTAGGAATTTAACCTCTGTTCCAGATTAAATCACGGCGTTAAGTTGAAAGTTAAGTTAAGCGAATACCACAATGATTTATGGGGAAGTGAACACCCCCAAGTGGAAATCGAACCCAAAATCGTCAGTACAGTTTATATATTCTTGCCAATTATAAAAGAAACGATTGACAAAAAGAAAATAAAATAAAAACACATAAATTTTTCAAAAATAATGATAAAATAAGAAAACACATAAAATGAACAACTACGACGAAGTACATATAACACGTACTCGTACATACAATGCCAATACAAATCCAATATATGAAGGAAACATTGAGACCAATTTGCCGTGTGTATGTTCTGAAATGTCGATTTCTATACAATCATTAGATTTATATGCGCTATTGTATATACTATAACTTTATGTTAGACCAAATTATCCATTTTTAACCGACTTCTGTAAGAAAAGGAGGTTATCAATTCGACTGTTTTCTTTTTTTTTTTTTTTTTTTTTTTTTTTTTT